>JAVKPL010016234.1:0-138828 GCA_032173675.1 Gastrolobium villosum | reverse complement strand
GTGTGGTGACATTACCTTCTTGATTGCTAGTGGGAGCACGAGGTTTGACCGTAGCTCCATAATTTTGGTATTATGCGTATTGAAATCTGCTTGTCTTGGAATCTTGAGTATCTTGATTTTATATATGCTGCCGCCTTGAGATATTATATGCTAAATCTTGAATATTATCTAGACATGCATGTGCATTCATGAATTTTTATCTTGTATGCTGCATGTGACACAAGACATAACATTCGTGCATAAATTCCATGTTACAATAAAAATTATTTTCGAAAACTATGCATACGTTTGAGCACGCATCATGTAGGCATCCCTTTGGTACCAGGGTCTTGGGACACTTGGCTTCAGTCTGCTTAGGATACATTTGGAACCCTCCAAGAAGCCATTAAGGGAGGCCCTTCCACTGTCTTGGTTAGTACGCGCATGACGATGTGAATTACGTACTCTTGGCGTTATATACGCATCTTGTTTAGCATCTTGGCAGCATATGTATAAGTATATTTTAGCTTGTTTATGTTTATTATTTCTGTATCTAGCAAATGCTTTTGCATTCTGGTTTTGTCATCACTTTACTGGGATATTTTTCTCACCCCTTTGGGGCTGCTGTTTTGATAAAATGGCAGGAGGACGGAAGAGCATATGAAGACTTGATTTTAAAGGCTTTAGCCATGTGTGGTTGTATTGTTATGTTGGTTGGATCTTGATGATTCTGATTTATTTGTTGGGATGACTGTATTAAATTATGGATTTGATTTCTTGTTGGATTTTAGTCTTTGATGTCCCTTTAGTAATTTGGAGAATTCCGAAATGTTTTGGTAAAAACTCAATTTTGAGCTGCCAATTGAGGGCTGTGAAAATGTGGAAAACTGATTTTTGGAGCATCTTAAATGTGGTCGTTCCGGGGCTACGGACCTTCAAATGAGGCATAATTTATATGCACGCGAAGCCCCAGGAATGCACTTTAAGGTTACGCAGGTTTTATGTCCAAACGATATCTGTAGGAATTTTAATGATTTTCGTAAGATAGCAGGTTTTCCAAAAAATTGGTAACATCCCACGCATGTAGGAATAAAATATATTGCTATGGGGCTTGTAGTCCTTATGTTGAACTTGAGTTTGTGCATTGCTTGCTTTGATTTTTAGTTGCATAGTATCTGTATGAATTATATTGTGTTAGGGAATTATTAATTAATATATTAGGTGAGAACTTGTTTTGGGCTGGTCATATTATATCTTAGAGATGTAGAGCTTGGGCTTAGCATTTGGGCTTGTGTCTTTCTTGGGCTTTAGGTGGTGTGGGCCGAAATCTTGGGCCTTTGGGTTAATATTCATGGATCAGCCCAACCACATTTCAAATTAACATAATGTTACCCTAATTCCACACTAAAGATCTTCCTAGTCAGCCACCCTTTGAGTCACCTCTTCTCTTGTGTGCGCCTTGGACCCCCAAAAAGCTGCTCCTTGCTGCACTTACCAAAGTGAGTCAGATCTGTCCCTCTGTTCCTTATCCCATGCGCATAGAGAGTGGAAAAAGGGAGCTGGTTGCTTGCTGCAACCTCCTACCTATGCAGCTTTATCTTACAACCTCTGCAGCTGTAGGGCATGCATCCAATTAGGGATCTGAAGTCAGCCTGCATGTCACTCATTTGGGCAGAATTTTCTGCCACCATTTGCTTCATCTTGGACGCCTAAGAGAGAAGGGATATGCAAGCTAAACCAATTCTTCATTCTGCCTATTTTATGCGCATAGTAGTGAGATCAAGCTGGAAAAATTAATCCTTCTCCCCATTTCTTTCCATAGCCGAATGTGTTGGACCTCCTAGAAGAAAGAAATAAAAAAAATTCTAAACCACATTCTGATCTCTCCCTCACATACAAACCGTGGATCTCCTCAAGAACCACCATTAACATTCAACCTTCATCTCTTTCCCTTGACCCAGCTGAAGCTACATCCTTGGAGACCTGAACAACAGCACCATTTTCTTTCCCCCTTGTGCGCACCCTCCTCACTGAAGTAGCTGTGTTGCTGCTCCTTGGTTCTATTCGGTTCCTTTGTGTGTGGCCAAGAGGTAGGCACAAAAATCCCTCTTCTTTTCCCTTCTGTTGAACCTAGAAGCATGCTTAGGAAGTATTATTTTTTAGCTTTTGTATGTGTTCTATTATGCCCGTTTCTATCCTTAGATCTTAGATTGATCATATAAAGAAATTGAACCTTGAAATGTTCTTTTAATAAGATTAGATGGGGCTGTGTTAATGTTTCATAAATTATTCAGAATTTAATTTTAGAAGGCTGTATGTTTGGACTCCCATAGTAGCGTCCCTTATGATGTAGTTTGGGTTTTGGAATAATTTTCTTATGGTTTGTCTTGATGAAAAACTGAATCTGTGCTAGAAAAATTGAATCCGAGTCTAGCCCTGTTCTGAATTAAATTCTGCATGTTTTTAGGCTGTACTCCTCACACCCTTGTCTTGTTAAATTAATCCAAACTTATGTCTTGAGCCTTTTGTACCTAAACCTTTTCTGTTTCAGCCTAGGTGTGTTTTATGTCCCATTTAATTTATTTAGACAGCATGATATTAGGCCTTTTGCGCATCTTGGGTAGTATAGAAGAAATTGCAGTATGAGAATCCTTTTATGTGCTAAAAACCGATTATGTTTGGGCTTGTTTAATGTCACTGTTTAACGTTGGTTAAGAGTATTTTGGGTGTCATGATATGTTGGGGAGGGACCTAGGATGGCCGAATGGGGAATAGAGTTTCTAGGCTTGGAAAAACTTGTTGGTAGTCTTAGGAATTGTTTGTGATGTATTTTTGATTTGTGGTACTTGTATATTAGGTGCTTAAGACCCTTGAAACCTTGGAAATCCGCTGCTGTCCGGTAAAGTCCTTGTGACGTTTGAGGTAAGTGTGGTGACATTACCTTCTTGATTGCTAGTGGGAGCACGAGGTTTGACCGTAGCTCCATAATTTTGGTATTATGCATATTAAAATATGCTTGTCTTGGAATCTTGAGTATCTTGATTTTATATATGCTGCCGCCTTGAGATATTATATGCTAAATCTTGAATATTATCTAGACATGCATGTGCATTCATGAATTTTTATC
Organism: Gastrolobium villosum; assembly: GCA_032173675.1. Classification (NCBI taxonomy): domain Eukaryota; kingdom Viridiplantae; phylum Streptophyta; class Magnoliopsida; order Fabales; family Fabaceae; genus Gastrolobium; species Gastrolobium villosum. Next base: position 135,722 of record JAVKPL010016234.1, on the reverse strand, counting down.
TTGTATGCTGTGTGTGACACAAGACATAACATTCATGCATAAATTCCATGTTGCAATAAAAATTATTTTCGAAAACTATGCATACGTTTGAGCACGCATCATGTAGGCATCCCTTTGGTACCAGGGTCTTGGGACACTTGGCTTCAGTCTGCTTAGGATACATTTGGAACCCTCCAAGAAGCCATTAAGGGAGGCCCTTCCACTGTCTTGGTTAGTACGCGCATGACGATGTGAATTACGTACTCTTGGCGTTATATACGCATCTTGTTTAGCATTTTGGCAGCATATGTATAAGTATATTTTAGCTTGTTTATGTTTATTATTTCTGTATCTAGCAAATGCTTTTGCATTCTGGTTTTGTCATCACTTTACTGGGATATTTTTCTCACCCCTTTGGGGCTGCTGTTTTGATAAAATGGCAGGAGGGCGGAGGAGCATATGAAGACTTGATTTTAAAGACTTTATCCATGTGTGTGGTTGTATTGTTATGTTGGTTGGATCTTGATGATTCTGATATATTTGTTGGGATGACTGTATTAAATTATGGATTTGATTTCTTGTTGGACTTTAGTCTTTGATGTCCCTTTAGTAATTTGGAGAATTCTGAAATGTTTTGGTAAAAACTCAATTTTGAGTTGCCAATTGAGGGCTGTGAAAATGTGGAAAACTGATTTTTGGAGCATCTTAAATGTGGTCGTTCCGGGGCTACGGACCTTCAAATGAGGCATAATTTATATGCACGCGAAGTCCCAGGAATTTACTTTCAGATTACGCAGGTTTTATGTCCAAACGATATCTGTAGGAATTTTAATGATTTTCGTAAGACAGCAGGTTTTCCAGAAAATTGGCAGAATTCGCAAGTACCTTGCGTGTTCGGTTCCGTGGGGCTATACACCTCCGAATCGCGTATAATTTATATGTACGCGACGCCCCAGATGTCTAATTTTTTAGAAGCTTTGAAAAAAATTTTACGCTGCTGTATCCGATTTTATACAGATTTTATAAGGCAGCAAGGTATTCTGAAAAGTATAGAAAATTCAGCAAATGGTTTTATCTATGAAATTTTCTATGTTTGATAAACGATTTCATTTTTCTTTAGTTATTTATATGGGAACCAAATCTGAACGTTTTTAAATTGTAAAATTTAAATGTTATTCGATAAAGTTTTTTGAAATTGAGTTCTTTACCGCTGCGACTCTAATACAATTTAGCAAACAACCCTCTTGGATGCATACAATTTGGTATACACTAGCAGTTGCTACCGGTAGAAGGAGTGCCAACTTTATCAATAAATATCCCAATGGATAAACAATATCCTTTCTCTTCTCAACCATCTTTGAAGCAAGTTCAGAAATTCTTTTCAAATTGACAAAATCAGAATTAGCTCTTACATCAACAATAAAATTACTCAGACTTGAAGAAAGAAAAGGAATATCTGCAAGCTCATCAAACTCCAAAGGATAAAATCTAGCAAACTCAATCAACTTTTCTTTGTTAAAAGTAGCAAATGAACCACGAGGATCAAGACAACTCAAACACTCAAGCAACTTCGTATTGACATTATCAAATCGATCACCCAACTCTTGAACTTGAGTATCTATCACTCTATTAAATAACTGCACCTTAAAGTAGTGCAAGAATGTGAATGATTCTAATCTCCGTCTTGATCTCCCTTTAGGACAATAAAAATCTTCCATATTTGGAATGTCAATATCATATTTATTGGCAAATATGTTTGTTTCTTGAAGCAATTCATCAAAACCATTATCTCTCACCTCTTGTAAGCGAGACTTGACTACCTTTACTAAACCAATTGCATTTAAAAGGTCTTGATCTTTTCTTTGTAGTGCTTGTGACAACTCATAAGAAATCCCCAAGATAAGTTTCATAAGATGCAACAAGAATGCAAACTCAAAATCCTCCATGGTATACAAAATGCAACTTGCATCAGTTCTTGCAGCATCATTCTTAAGCTCGTCTTCAATAATTTTCATCAAGGAAATTATTGGAGAAAATAATGAGATAACACTTGTAACTGTACCAAAATGGGAACCCCAACGAGTGTCTCCAGGTTGCTTTAAGGTTATCTCTTGATTCAAATCTTTTTCAGTTAGTATCTCAACCCGAGTAATTCTTTTAACTATTTGCTCATATTGATTCATTAGAAGAATTTATTTCCGCTTGCATGAACCCCCCCCCCCCCCACCACAATGGTAGCCATCTTTTGAAGCATGTCAAAAAATTATTGAATCTTCTTATAATGTTTTGCTACAAAAGTGCCAATGTAACTAATGTGAATGTAGAATGCAGATTTGTTGTTTGCCAAAATCAAACTCTTAAGCCCTTTGAATTCACCCTGCATATTACTAGCACCATCATAGCCTTGACCGCGACATTCAAACTTAAACCGAGTTTAGAAAATAACCCATCAATCGCGTCTTTAGTGATTGTGCAGTAGTATATGAAACATGAATTATGCCAATAAGAAATTCAACAATGGACCCCTTTTTGTTTACATACCGAAGTACAACTGCCATTTTGTTCTTTATATAATTGCAACATCACGAGCTTCATCAACTAGCAAGGAAAAGTAATCATCGCCCAGAACACTAATTATTGCTTTAACAGTCAAATCGGCACAAGTTTGATCAAGATCTTTCTGAATTTTTGGTGAAGTCATTTTGTGATTATTAGGGGCATTTTGCAAGACCGCATGACTCATCTCCTTATTTGGCTTAGTATAAAAATTTAGAGTTTCAAGAAATAAACCTTGTTGATTTGAACTTTCAGATTCATCATGTCCCCGAAAAGGCTGACCATTTCGTAGTAAGTATCTAGCATAATCTAAAGATGCTTTCAGCCGAATACGATAATCAATTCTTTGTTGTTTAGAAATATTTGAAAAGGCAATATCAATATGTTGCTTTCGCTTCATCAAATCTTGACAAGCTTGATAACATCTATTGTGAACACTCCTATGACCTCCAACATGAACTTTGATTCTATCCTTATGCCAAATTTTGAACCCCACACCGACAAATGCTTCCTTCGTCGAACCACTACCTCCAACCTTCATGTCAAATAGATAACAATACAAGCAAAAACATTCATCTCGTGATACACTATACTCCAACCAAGAACCAAATTCTTCATACCACTTAGGATTGAATCTACGCATTTTTTCAAACATTTCCGTATGAGGAAATGGTTTAAGAATTGGTTCAGTCGGACCCTTGAGCACATAAGCTCTCCGAATATCCTCTCTCTATAGGATTTGATGTCATTGAAAAAATTGAAGGTCTTTTTCGAGGATTCGCTTCAAGATTTTCTATATTAACTTTTGCTTGAGGTGGTGATTCAAAACTTTGAGATTGAGATGCTTTTGGTGGTACACTTTGTCTTTGAGATTGAGGAGAATTTTCCACAATTGAAGCATTTTGCCTATGAGGTTCATAGGATTCGGGTTCTGTATTTGTGCATTTCTGACGTTTGAAATAAGATTGTATCCCTGACAAATCCAAAAGTAAATATAAATTATACCCTTTGTTGTTATTAAAACAATTATAACAAATAAATAAAGGGAAAATTATTTCTCCATTCACCGGAGATAAAGTTATCTCCAGTGAGCTCAAAACGACATCATTTTAGGGTTATAAGATTAAAAAATTATAAAGATAAAGACTAATATAACCCTGCAATATATTAAAATTACAAAAATATCTTGATTTTCGTCCCAAAACGACGTCATCTTGGGCTCACTAGAGATAACTTATCTCCATTGAATGGAGAGATCCTTTATCCATAAATAAATATAGAAAGTTACCTTTCATTGAGACTTGTGAATATTTACAATACAGAGAGGCTTGTGAATATTTACAATATTACACCATAAGTGCAATAAAAATAACCCAAATGGCATTCTTTATTGAGCAATAAAAATTACTCTGATCTGTCTTTTTCTACAGCTGTAGAATTTAATACAACAAATATATATTAACCGTAGGGTATTATCTTATCATACAAAAAAAGATCTCATTATAAATGAGTATTTGAATGTCAACTTTAAAAAAACAACATAAAACAAAAAGACACCTAAGAACTTTCAGCTCATGGTTAACAAAATTTCACAAACACAATTCTCTAGAGTTTTTTTTTAGAATCCAGGGTTAAGGACTCAATTCAATACATATTATTTATTGACTTATAGAAGTTGTTGTAGAATGAGATTGCAAATAGATCACAGTATGTGGGCAAGAAAAGGAGATCCAACTGTCATATTAGAGCAAGCGGTGAAGATTCAATCAGCAAACAGATGGTACAGAACAATCCACTCACAAAAAATAAAATAAAAAATAAAGTAGCGAAGTGTGGAATCATCACCGGTCAATCCTCACAGTTCATCCATGCCGAATTCAGAATTGCATTGATTCTATTTCCTACATGCCTAAATAAGTTTAGACTCTGCTCATTTCCTACAAAGTGACTTCAATAACTGACAATGAGACTAGGTAAATTTTCATGATTCCATTGCTATGGTTTTTGACTGAAATAAGAATGTTCAAAATAATATATACCTCATTTGTTTCTAAACCACATGCAATATATCCATCAACAATTGATAAACCCACAAAATTCTGTCAAAGCACGAGGTGGAAGATTTCAGCTTACTAAATTAACTAAACATAAACATAAATGGGTCGGTATAATGACAAAAACATGTCAAATTTCTAACAGACAGCCGTAGAAGTTGCTCAACACAGCAGCTAACAAAATAAGGATTTTCAATTATATTTGTTATTTCACCAATAATCTCTGCATCAGCAAGACCCATTAATTTGAATGTGAAAGCAACTATTATCCCTCCCTGCCAACAATCTTTGTAAAATTATTAATATAATTTATTTTAATTATTTAAACTTTTGGAATAAATTAATTCTTTACATCTTACATCGTATTAAAGCCTCAATTATGTCCAAGGACATATAAACCTTCTTTCTCCATTTGTTTCAAAAAAGTATTCAATGCCTTGGTTATTTTTGTCATAGTATGGATGTAATATTTCCAGCTATGTATTTTGTGTCCAAGACTCCAAGGTGCTCGTGTCTTTTTCAAGGCTTTTTTTCCTCATGCGGGTTCTCAATTTTGCAGTATCTTCCTATTCTTTAACGGTGATTGAAAACAAAAAAAAATCTATATGGCCCAAAAAAATCATAATACTAAATAAAAAAGCCAAAACTTAGAAAAACATAAGCTTTTAATAGGAATCATGACAGCATGCAGCCACATCAAAAATGCTAACCACTATGTCAAGAATCTGCCATCGAATAACAAAAATGGAAAGAAAAAATAGAGAGAAAACCATTACTGCAATAATAGTGAATCAAAGCTGAAATTACATGATGTAATAAATGAAAAAAAAAAGTTTGCAGCTTTACCCTGAGAGAACGAAGAAGAGGACGACGCAAGTGGTTGAGCAACCGGAGTTGAGACAAGGCCTTTGTTGTGTGATGGCGTGGCTGAGGAGAAGAGGATGAAGGTTGCAACTGCAAGCTTAAATGGTGGAGTGGAGCGGTGTGGCCTGCTAACTGAGTGTCCTGCTGCCATTTTGAACCAAGAGACAACAAATAAGGACCAGCAGAAAGTAAAAAAAAAAAATCTAAAATCTAAATATTTATGTTCGCAAGTGCAGACATTTGGCCATACGTGGCTCCGCCTATGCTCTTGGGCACTTGTCGACTCAACGGTTATCCCATCCTTTGCCGACTAAAGACCATTTTTTGCCTTGGTGAGCTGGTCCAATGACTTTGACAGAGTGCCATTCGCCTGAGATAGGTGTTTGACCTCCTCACTATCCTTCTTTAACAGATCGTTGTTGTCCTGCAAAGACTTATTGGCAGTTTACAAGTCACGAACCTCCTTACCAAGCCGACCTACTTCGGCGGTTAAATCTTCAACCTTTCGCCCCAAATGAACCAGGCGATCACTCTGCTCAGAACAACGCCGACCGCCAGCAAGGGTCGTCTCTTGAACCGCCAGAGCACAAGCAATAAGTACTTAGGTGCATTCGACAGCTGCCTGGTAGTCAATTTGCTTTGGCACCTCCACGTTCAGCACAGGTTTGGGAAAGCTTGAATCAAGATCCCTCTCTGATAACTTCAAGGCCCTAGTTAAGGGGATCGAGGCAGAGGAAGAAGGCTCTTTAGCACTCATCACAACAACAACCTCCTTCTCCCCTAAGGCACAACTTACCATCGTCCCATCACCAGCAAGATCCTCATAGAAGCCATCTGTGGGATAGCAATCACTCTCCACCGACTGCCTACACAGCCGGTTCAGCTTTCACCGCTTTAGCAGCCTTTGGTGGGAGCATCACTTCATCTGCGGGCCTTTTCTGCCAAGAATAGACACAACCAGGCATGGCAGATTTGGAAGCACACTCATCCATCGACAAGCCCCCAGCCTTGTCTTGAACATCTTTGATGATAGGGCCTGTGGCCCTCTTTGCCAGCTCCTCAATAGGACTATCGGCAGAAGTCCGAATTTTGTTTTTTGGCGATGGAAGGACTTACTTTTTCCATTTATCAAATTTCTTATCCTTCCTCACGGGAGCAGGAACAGTTGAAAGGACCCCACCTCCGAGACCCTGATCCGAGCAGCCGCTTCACGTGCAACCTTCAAGGCATCCATTGGCAAACTTTCAACTGTAAAAAAAAAATTAGCCTAAGCAAAGAAAAAGAGGCAAGAAAATGTCATCTTAAATGATGCAAAACGACCGCCACACCTCCATAGCATAACACTTTCTTCGTGGGCCATCGCCCCAAATACTCCTTAAGAACTTCAAACCACTTAACCACCCACCCCTCCTCTTGTGAAAAAGTGTCATACCCAACAAAGTAATAGCTAGCAAGAACCTCATAAGGACTTTTTGACCAGTACAACTCAATTCGACTCGCCCCACTTTCCAGATCAACAAAAAAAGGGCACCTCCCCCCGCCCAAGTACAAGTCTCACCCAAAAGAAGGTCTCCCGCCAGTTCTTATATGAATCAGCATAAGTTGTGAATATCGCCCCCAACTTAGCCCCCGCTTTGAGAGAGACCCAGCCTAATTTCTTACCAGACGGAGATACTTGGAAACAATAGAAGAACAACCTCACAGAATACACCTATCCAAAGTACTGGCATAACTTCTCGAACTCCCGGACAAAGGCCTAAACGTTAGGGTGCAATTGAGAAGGCACAACACGTAGGTGACCCAACACCCCCATCTCAAATTCGGAGAAGGGAAACCTGACTTTCTAGTCGGAGAAGTGATTCTTATACACAAAGAATCGCTAGCCAGCAACTCCTTTTCTGCGTGGTTGGTCACAGACCCGATCAGACTCCTTAACAGACCACAGTTGCCATTTGTTGTCATTAGCTCCACCCTCAATAAGATCAAAATTACCCTTCAAATAATAAGCAGTACTTAAAATAGACGGGTCTGTATAGCAAGAAGAGGTAGTTACCACATCTTCGTCCACCCAGTTCCTCGCCGCCAAACGCTCATGAAGCTGGTCACTTGCCATGCATAGTCAGAATTCGCCACCAACAAAACCTGGGAGGTGGAACAAATACATAGTCAAATGCCAAACATAGCAACCGACACCAAAGATGTATGCCACTCCAAGAAACCAACCGCACCCCCTTACTTCGTCTAACACTCACCCCTAGACCACAAACATCCCCCCATCAGGAAACACAAATCAAGAACATCTCAAACACAAGGCTGACATACCTGAAGAATCGGACATTTCAGAAGAACTGGAAGTGTAGAAGTCCGAATAACTTAGGGGCGAAGGCCACCAAGGGGGTGGCACCTTGTGAAACCCCAAATCTTCAGCAATAGCATCCCATACGCCATAGCGAATGAGCCGAGCATCTTCCGGATGATACCCACCCAACCTGTTGTCAGACGACTCATCATATTTGCGACGGTGGAAGGATTTAGGAACTGGAGGAATATGGCCACAAAACGTGCACAAGGCAATGGGAGATTCGATAGTTGGATGTATTATTTGTAAAGGGCAAGGTTGGTAATACAACTCTAAAAGGTGGCTTCGAGGTTCTCGATAAATAGAGGATAAGGGATGAATAAGTCGCCCTACACCCAAAGTAGGGCACTGAGAAGGACGACGACACGATTCAGACCTAGGACCAATAGACGAGCGTCCGGCAGTGTCAGAGCGCCTCCTCCGTAGATGCCAACGCCACCGTCGTTTCGAGACCCACCAAAACCATAAGCCCTCCCACCAGAACGATGTCCTCCATAACCAGAAGCCCCCCACCAGATGTGACCCTGCGACCACCTCGACAACCAGACCCAGAATACGGAACCACAGGACCCAAAGCCCTTTCAGATAAAAGGCTTTGGATATCCTCCGCACTGAAACCTAGAAGCTCAGGTATCCTACTGCATGGTAAGTACTTAACCCCTGGTATCAGTGAACGGTGAATACCAACATCACTACTTTCACCGGCACGACTAGCAAGGAAAACCCGCATGGCCTCTCGCACAACACATCCGTCAAATGCCTCAAAAGCATCTTCAAAATCCTCCTCCTTAATAGCCACTTCCAACCCCCGAGGGGCCTCACCGGTTAACTCACTCAACTTTACCATTGTGAAGAAAAGGAAAAAGGAAAAAGATAAACCCAGAAACCAAAGGAAAGCAAAAACAAACAAAGAAGTTACAAATACAAGTAACCACAAATCTAACAACACTATACCTGCAGCAATGAAGATGAAGTAAAGAAGGATGAGTAGAGGAAGAAAAAAGCTGATGCAGTACTCGCACAGAAAGAATAAGACCAGGAGGAGGAAAGTCTGGAGCGCAGAGAGCAAGGAAGAGTAGTGAAGAAGATGGCAAAGAGAGGGAAAATTCCTTTAAATAGAACCTCACGAGTAACATCCCTCGTACACTTGTAGCCTATGATACACGGACACCGACACGGGACACAGGACACGACACACCGACACGTTAATTCTAAAAAATAACATATTTCGACACGTTGGGACACGTTTTGATATTAAATAATATTTTTAATATATATAATATAATTTATATTTAATACATATAACAGTTCATAATTAGTCATATAACCAATCAAATATTCAAATTTCATAACATAAATAAAAAAAATGATTTCGTACCTTGTTAATTTTTCATGTCAAATTTCATAATAGAAAAAAATTGATTTATAAATGATTTTATTTTTTTTTTAGTTAAAAAAATAAAATTAAGACTGTTGGTCAACGTTGACCACGTGCCCAGAACGTGTCGGAGTTGACCACGTGTCCCAAAATATTGATCCCATGTCGGACGCGTGTCCGAACGTGTCGGAGCGTGTTTGTGTCGGACACGTGTCCGACACACTATTTTTCCAAAAAAATGCGTGTCCGGGTTTCTTAGCTTGTAGCGTCTCACAAATGTCAACCGTATGATGGAAGTATCTGTTGGACAGTGAGCGGCCCAGATGGGGGCCACTTGGTAATTTTAGCATGACAGGACATCCCTCACGTCGCTTTTAATGTGACGCATTTTCTGACGTTAGGGTGTCCGCAAGTTAATAGCAATGATGGGTTACCCATCATTACGAACCCTCAAAAACTGAAAAGCCACCCTTCCCTTCAAGAGACACGTGGCCACTCTTGCAAGTCACCAGACCGCCAGACGTACAACAAGTTCTCCAAGACTCCGAACTTTCCTCCAGACTATCAAGGCTCCTATCATCCCATCAAATCGCCAAGGAGCCATATGTCCTACCAGTTGACCAAACTATCACATTTTCCCCAGGACGCCCAAGACAATCTACCTTGGCACCAAGCTGCGTTTGCTACCAAGCTAGGGGGCTCCTGTTCCGGATGGCCCACATCTGGAAGGCCCAATGACTTGGTCCCAAACCCCCTTACTCTTTCTACATCAGCCCTACTGACCAGTCAATACGGACCCCTCTTTTTCTTTTGTCCACTGGGCGATTGCACCCCCAAGTGAGATACTAAAATGTCTCATCTTGGGATATCAACCCTGCAGGAGATCACCTCAGATACCATAAATAGTAACCCCTTATTTGCAGAGACAGCACCAGATGCTGCCACCTTCGATGCAGAGGCTGCCTCACTGCTTCTGCTACGGTGTTAGCCTCCCATGGCACTCTCCGAGGAGGGTTGACCCCCCTTCACCTACCCGCTCCAAGATGGTGCCTCAACCACCTATAAGTACCCCCCGGAAGACAATATTGAAGGTATCTTATGTATTGTTACCCTGTTAGTTTACAAGCCCAGAACCATACACATTCCCCCCACCCCATTGTCTGATAGTATAACTCATATTTGGGATAGTGCTGCCTAGCTTGGTCCCCATCTGTGCTAGTGGTGCAACTCATACAGTGATCTTCATCCCTAAAGGGAACATATTGAGCTTGTAGATCCCAATGGTACACCATGGATGGCAGACAAACACCAACTGACTATATAATCCCAAATTATCGCGGTGAATGGTGACTCTTATCTTGATCCTGTGCAGACATTACAATCAATTAGACACGTAAGCCTCCACTTGTGTTGTGGTCCTAGGTTGATATTGGTAAATGTTATTCAATTCGACAATAACCTTGAAAGGTTATGTACATTATGAAATGGTCATGAAAACAAAGTGCGGCACATGCAACAGGTTTGTAACTTCATGGTCCAATTATTGGGGAGATTAGAACTGCCGGCCAGTGACTAGGAATGCATCTTTCCAATGTATATTAGTGTTGTTCTGTTCACATCTCATTGGTTCCATCAATTTAATTATTTTAGTTATCTTACTGCGAATTTCCTCCACAAACTTGAAGCAAAGCTCTCTTCGCTTATTGAAAGGACAAAGATTAAATACCAAAATTGTTATGGATCGCCATACTTCACTATGGACGTTTGGATTTACTTTTTTTTAAGCCAAAAATTGCTTTTTTTAGAGAAAAAAAAAACTATTTTTACAATAAATTCTATTTGGAGGTCTGTTTTTTTTAATAGAAGTCACAAAAAAATCAAAAGCTTTTTTTTAAGGTAACAATTTTTACTTATAAAAAAAGCAGAAATCAAAAATCAAATATTTTTTTTCAAAATTTAAATATTTTTTAAAATTTAATAATCTGAATAACTTTGATTATTATAAAAAATACTTCTAAAATAAGCAAAGCATAGAACATTTTTATGGATCGCCCCTAAGGCTTATTTAAGAGTTTATTTCTTTAATTTTCTAAAGTGAGATTTTTAGGCTCTCCTAATTGATAATCTCTCGCCCCTACACTAACTCATCTCATTCCATATTGAAAAAACGTATATGCCGCAAGCATACATTGGGGCCCACTAAACAAAGGCTCTCTCTTCTAATTAGATATTATTTTACACCTATAAAAACTCCTCTTTATCCATTGAAAGTGGATGTTTTTTTATTTGGAAACAATTGAAGAGACATCTTGAATGTGTCATTTTATGAGCTTTTGCTCTACCAAAATACAAAGCCACAATGCCCTTTACATCAACTCATCTCTCAGCCTACGCATAAGGCACTCATAGAACTTTGGTTGATACCACAGTTTGTAAGAGCACCGTTGCATTGAGATACTTCATCTTATCAAGGAAAATAAATCTAATATCACCACCAAAACATATAAAAATAAAAAATAAAAAATAAAAACAATGTTTTCCATCATAAAAGGAGGGCACGTATTTTTCACACCCTCAAATTAATAAAATATAAAGTAAGGGTTACTATGGCTGCCTCACAACCACGAAACTATAAACCTTATCAATAACATAATAACATATATATGCTCTTATAAATGGTGGTCATGATAAACATCACGTGCTTATGCTAGAATGTTGAAACAGCATGAATAAGTGCATTGAAAATTAAGATGTCGTTAGTTGAATTGAAAATGGAGCAGGTACATTAGATTTGAATTATAGTTCCTTTTAAAATATACAAAACAAAAAACATAATACTTACTGGAAATTATTAGTGGTTGAGGTGCAAGTTCGCATATTAAGATATTAGATATAAAACGAATACTATAATACGTTTAACGTTATCCTAGATCTTATGTGAATTATTTATACATTTTCTATATATTATATGTGCTTGAAAAGGAATAAGAATGAAGACGCTTCCACATTGATATAATATAGCTATGTCACTGTCAATATATATCACCTTCATTTTGTCTTAAGGGAGGTAAATTAGGCAGCAAGATTTTTAACCAATAGTGTTAGTTGACCTGTCCAATTAAATACTAATAATGATGTGATCCACCACGACATTCCCAATATGAACCATTTTTATATAAAAGGTTTTATTAATATTATGTTACATGATTTAATTGTTGTTTTTAACACACATAAAAGATATAAAACGGTTAAAAAAATAAATAAATAAAAATATATATATATATATATATATATATATATATATATATATAAGTAAAAAAGAAAGGACAAAGAAGTGTTATATCAGAAAATGACTAAAAAGAAATCATCTGGAACATAAAACCCTTATATAAATGTTCATATATCTCGCCAACTGTGATCACACTTGTTAAATCTTTTGGTCATATATCCACAGTGATTTTTTTTTTGCTTTTTTTTTTTTTTACCCCCCTTTAACTACAGTTATTCTTTTGTTGATTCAGCAGGGATCGTGGTAGTGCAAAATTTTCATGTGAGGCCAACCTGAGAAGCAATTAAACAATTCGCCAACAGAATTGTAAAGTTTTTATATGTCGAAGCGACAAAAATGAAAGATGCCCACATGGCTAGATCTTAGGTGGTTAGATATTTCAAGCTTAGGTTGTTGTAATAATATTGTAATGTGTTAAGACTAAGAGACAGAATGGCGAACGAATCAAAGTGCTTTCAATATTATGATAAATGAGACCATGCCAGCCCCTTCTTTCTTCTTTTCTTCTTCTTTTTCCCCATTGTTATTTTTTAATCAAATATTTAATTTTTCCTTAATTGCATAAAGGAACTAATACTAAGTTGGTTTCTTTTGCAAGAGATATAAGCCAAGATCATGGACAAAAAGATATAAAGTTCGAAGCAGTCCATTTCATCCCAATAAATAGAGTAGGTATGATTTTGTAGAACCCATCTATAACTTTTTAAAAAAATATTATAATAGCACCAATAATGAAAGCATTTTATAAGAGTTATGTTGTAGGAAAAGTGATTGTGTTATATTATAGAGATTTATATTACGAGCAGTAATTTTTTTTTTTTTTGCTTCAAAAATTTCTCTAGAAAAATGTTGTGTATAATTTTTTTTTTTTAAATATTATAATAGCACCAATAATGAAAATGTCAAAAGAAGATTTTATGTCCTTCAGAAATCACATTAAACTATGCATCATATATTGCAAAACAAATGAAACGAAAAATTAAAATGAAAAATATCATCAGAATGAAGGTTTCATCTAACAAAATTTACTTCCCAGTTTCTTCCATTAGATACTTGCAATCAAAACTTTGATTTCTTGCAACTTCCACTATAATATTTTCAAAACTAGTATATACAAATATGATCACATACACTATTTCTTACCCAAGAAAAAGAAAAAGGCACAAGAGATTCCCTTAGGTACACATACAACTACAAACAGAAAAGAGACCAAAGAAAATTGATTTGTGATCAAGAAACAGCAACAGCATCTCTGTTACCATTCATCAAACAAAACCTACTAGGCTTTGGTTGGAAATTCTTCCTCCTATGAAGATCATGGTTAGAGGGTTTAATAACTTGCAAGAGGATTGCCTTCAAAGAATTAGCTTTGGCAGCCATTGGTGGCTCCCAATGATGAGTGTTGTTGGAGGGATATGTAAGCATGGATCTTGGAACAGCTTTGTGGGGCTTCTTGTGCATGCTGCACCTGAATGAGCCAGGGTGTGTGGTGGGTGAACACAAGCATGTGCGTGATGGTGGTGGATGAAGGGGTGGTGGATTTGTGTGGGAATGGGACTTTGAATTTGAAGGAGCACTTCTTGAGGCCATGGAATAGTTCATACCCCAAAAGGGATTGGAGTTTGAAGCGTATGATTCTCTTTTTTTTGAATGTTTTTTTGGCTGAACTAATGGGAGGTTGTAGTTGAAGCCTTGAAGGCGATTTAATAGAATGGGATTTTGTTTATATTTGGTAAGTACATTGATGACCTTGTGTTTGAGTGGGAATTCCTAGTAAGCTAGCGGGTGGATTAAGTAATTTAGAGGAGATATTTGGCCTCGAATGCATTTACCAATTTGGCCTCGGGGGAACTATTTTCTAGAGGGCAAATGAGTATTTATCACAGTTCAAAATCTTATCTTTTCATATATCGAGACTATTTAAAGAAATATAATATAAAATTATTGATGTAGTTTTTATGTAATTGTTTAAGCTGTTGGATTTAAATTATTTTTTAGCTCGTATTAGGGTATGTTTGGAATATCCGATAAAGAAAATAGGATATATAACTTATCATATCATATTTTTATCTTTTGTTGGGTGGGTCAATAGGATATAGTATGCTTATCATATTGTCTCATTTTATCTTATTCAATACATGATTTCTTATTCTATGGGGGGAGCTGGGTTAGAATTCAATAGGGTAGGATATCAATATTGGATACCCAATATATCCCTACGCTACCCAATATATTTGTATTTATTACATTATATTTTATTTTTTCTTTCTCCTTTCTCCTTCTACATAATCTTATCATATTGCTAATCAGGTGCTTATCAAACACAGGACATGATATCAGCTTATCAGCCTCATATCATATCTTATCCTTATCAGTCTCATATCATATCATACCATTATCTTATCATATCCACCAAACGATTACTTAAAGTTTATATGACTAAGTCGTCACGAGTTTGACTCTCACCCTTCGTTTTATTAATAAATAATTAAATATTACTGAATTTCTCAACAGAAATAGATTGATTTGTGCATTATTTCCACTTCAAGTTTAATGGACTCTTATATTAAGAAATATGTTAGAGGAATATAATATAAAAATATTAATATCTCACCTAATAGCTTCAATTTTTAGATTAAAATAATTTTTTACCGCAGCAAGTCAACATTGGATTGAATTATATTAAGACGTGGAAGTGATGGTGGATAGAATCATAAAGCAAGATAATCTAGTATGTATCCGTGGTCGAATGAAATACGCTTCTTGGGTCAAAACAAGTGGATTGGTTGTCTTACTGATTTTTATGTTTTCCTTGTGCCCGAAGAGCGGGTTCAATAACAATTGATTCACGCACGCAGCGCTTTTAAGACGCCATCTTTGCCCTTCTTTTTATAATTGTTGCCTTGTTGGGCACCTTTCAGTAAATGAAGCACTAGCATCAGTAAATTTTAAGATATGAAGGGGGTAAAGCATAAAGAACATGAATGCTTTAAACGCTCAAGTCCGGGACACGACCACAACAAAAGTGAGCTTATCTATTTCAGAAACTTTACCGACCCCACCAAAAAAAAAAAGTATTTCACCAACAGAGAATCAAGTAATGAATGCATATGTATGTACCAAATCAAACAAACAAACAAGAACAATGAAAGTATACGCGCGAAGTCCTTTAATTGATGGATGGATCAACAATAAATCTCACCTCTCACAACAAGCATATACCCCAAAATCACGGCCATTGTGGTCCTAAGAGTTGGTGAAATACCCTTCAGAAACTATAACATACAGTGTCCTCCGCAATAACACTTTCCACCTTTAATTTCAAATGTAACCCAAAAAGAATAGCTCAAGTATCATTCATTATAATTTTGGAAACTATGCGTACAATAATTGTGTTCTGGTTTTTTTTTTTCCTTAAATGGAAACCGTTATTTTCTATGTTTTTTTTTTTTTCTATTTGAAAGTTACAAACGAAAACAAAAACAACTCATACAAGTTCTCTAAATTTGATTTAAACAAAAAAAAAACAATTATAATTTTCAAAACATTTTTTTACAAAACAGGTATTACCAAGTTTTTTAATTTTCTTTGTTGGGTAAAGTGTATATCATTTTCAAAGGATGTAAAATTATGTCATTTCAAGAAAGAAAAAGAGATAGATAAAGGAGGAGAGAGTTGACAAAAAAAATAAAAATATGGATCTCGCCTCTTTGTGAGAGTGAAAGAATATAAGTTGTTTCATTTAAAAGGATAAATATTTTTCCCTTTTTTGTTTTGAAAACTAAAAAACTATTTTACAAAACAGAAATCAAAGAGAGCGTATGTCTCGCATTCCCTCATTCCCTGAATTGGTAGAAAGTGGAGTCTTATTTTCTTTATTTGGGCCATAGTAGGCGGTGTCTAGGTGTCTTATGATCCGTATCAAGAAACACAGGACCGGCCCACCTAAGGATCCTTTGTTCTTTTTGTGTAAAATCTGGGCCAACGACTCATTAGGTGCAAAACTCAAAAGAACATGCAAGCCGAACAGAGTAGATAAACAATAATTCATAGAGCCTCCTTCAACACCTTTAAGTCAAAGCGTAATTCCACAACTCAAGAAATATTTAATCGCAAGAAATGTATAAATGTATATAATAATCATTACAAACAGGCATCAGAAATAACAAAACTCATAAAAACATACAAATAATTTAGCAACCAAGTAAATTGTAGCTCCTTGAATAACTTTACACACATCTACTCAAAAGTACAAGTAATTGTAAGATAAATAACTCTACATCTCAAATAAGATACCAACATTGAATACAATCTAACTCAAATGTACATGAGAATCATATTGTACCTAATTTTGTTTTAAGTCCAAACATATTTAACCGTCAAAGAACTGTTTGGTGTAAACCCGATGCCGCCTCTCTCTAGCATAGATGACCCAAAAGATCAAAGACAGCATTACAGATGCAGACACCAAAACTAATCCAACATAAATCCATTGACTATTTCTCCGAAGTCCAGGACAATATTTGTTGCTGATATCTGTGAATGTTGTTCGTACAAAAGTGCAGTCTTCTAAATCAACCAAGAATGGACCATAGTGATATAAGCCATAGGTTACATTCACTGCAGCTTCCATTTGGCCATAAATGGTGGGTGTCATCCGACCCTGCGTCTGACAAATGCCGGATGAAGACACCTCACAAGTATAATTCTTCCACACCTGCTTGAAACAAAAACTGAATGTTACACACATTTTATATCAGGATCATGCAGTTTGGAAAGAAATGACTATCCAAATCCATTCACATATGCCACCAGATCAGAGACAAACCAAACAAGTTACAAAAAAGGGGACTTAACATGAAAAATTGAAAAATTGAAATTTATGTTTTTAAAATTGTTTTGTAAAATAATTATGAAAACAGTTATTTTCTGTGTGTTTCCTTTTCTCTAAATTTGATTCCAAAAACAAAAAACAGTTACAGTTTTCAAAATTTTTTTTTACAAAACAGATAGAAAACTAGATGTTTTTAAAAACAGGAATCAAACAGAGCATTACTTTTCAAAATCTTAAATAGGCTCTTACCTCTGTAGCATTGTCCACTGGAACTTCCCCAGCTGCGCACTTCCGACTTGTGAAGTCAGGGTTAAACGGATTGCACAGAACAGGCATGAGGGGGCCTGATTGATTGTAAAACAAGGGTTTAGCAGAAGGTGGGAAATCTCTGTTTGTGACATCGGAAATGATTTTGTCAACTAAATTCACAAGTTGGTGCGACACATCCCTGGTTCGTAACAAGGTTTCCTGGGCAGTTGCGTTATCAACACATGGCAGAATTTCATCCAAAGCTGTATGCGCAGTAGGGTTCTGAACCCATTCATCCATGGCAACGCATGTGTCCGCAACAGCACTGGTAAAAATATGCAATCAAGTTAGTCTTTTATTACATACATGCAACATACGTGACAATAGCAGCAATGAACTTCATCAAATGATATAGAGAAAGGTAATTAAAACAATTGTCTTCATGAGTATTTCATAAACTAGATCTATAAAGTACTGAAAAAAACTTAGCAAAGCATTCAAAAAAGTATCCAGTTTTTTCATGCTCTCAAGTAAGAAGAATTCGTTTTATTTTAATGACTGAAAAATACAGCTTGCAATGACAAGACAAAAGTGTTGCATCATCCAAAAAAAAAAAAAAGCCAATCCCATATATACACTGGAAACCAAATAACATGCGATGGAAAAAACAATGCTTTGCTTTTCATTGGAGCTAGCTCAAAGGGTGGGAGTGCACCCCACATTATTATTCATCCAACCAATGTGGGACTACATATCTCAACCAAATAACATGCGATGCTGCTTTTCCATTATTATGTTGACATATTTTACCAAATAAGCAAAGAAAAAATAGTCTCTACAGAACAAATGAAGCTATGAACTGATGATTTCATAAGCAACAAAAGCCCTAATCCTCAAATTCTAACTCTTTTCCCTCTCAGTAAGTAAAAGGAGTAGGTCTAGAATTTAATGATAATAAAGCCAGCAGACAGTTTAAACAACAAATCTAACAATATACTCTTTAATTTCCCACTTTTGTTTCAGACATTTTGAAAATTTCAACAAGATCCTTTCAACTCAAATTTCAGTTATCACAACTGAAGCATGCAGTCTTCATAAATGATTAATTTCATTTTAATAATATCACCAATCATTATGCTCTATGTTGATTTCAAAATATGAATAAACTTCAAGATCTAGAATTTTCAAATTTTTCTTACAGCTTCAAACTTCCCGTTTCCTTCAAGAATAAAATGTTTTTCAAAACACATTATAAAGCAATCCATCTGAACATTCTGTTAAAGTATATATTAGTTGAGAAGACATAAATAATCTAAACCAAAAGTTCATGTTAAACCAATAGAGTTTACTATTTTTTTATTTATTTTTTGAAAGTTTACTGTTGGTTCTTAGTATTGCAAAGCTTTTTAATTTTCATATATCTTGCAATGAATGCACTTCCTGATTAACAAACAAAACAAAGTAAAAGGAAAGGCCAGTGACGATTTCATCCGTATATGATTAGGCTTAAAAATAAGTTACACCTCATGGTTGCACATTTTGTTTAATCATTCTTCATAAAGGTACCATAAAATGAGAGACCCCAGATTTGTCCCAAGGTGAAAAATAAAGAAACTCATAATACACAAGACAACAATACATCCACAACAGCATTAAGGTGAAAATCAATATAAATTCTACAAGAAATCATGCACTTACTTATGAAGAAAAAGAAATACACCACAGAGTATAAATGTGAGCGCAACAAGAAACCATCCGACAATTACCAAGCTGCAGCCATTGGAAACACATCAGTTATTGAATGGACATTTTAATGGGACAAACCCATCAAGAATTAAACAGCAGAAGGAATAAAGAAACAGTAAATGGCTCAATTGATTTAACTCACAAGTATACAAGACCTTGCAGCCCAAATAATGAAAACACTGCAACAAGTTTTGACCACAAAACACAAGCAAATGAGACAATAACATCATAGGAAAACTTCAGCATATAGAAAGAAAATTCAAACAGGTATTAAAAGATATAAGAAACATACAGAATCCGAGAAATGCAAGAAAGAGCATAACAGCAGCAAGAATAACAAGAGCCAATCTCCTACAGTGCACAATAAACAATTCTTAGCAAAGAGACATTTAAAAAAAAAATAAAAAAAATCAAATCAAGAATTCAACTTGTACTTACATTCCATCTATGCCTTCTTTTATTTTCTGTGAATTATCAGCAGTCTTGCTGGAAAGCTCCACAGCAGACGAATTAATTTTCGTTTGAACATCATCTATTTGCTTCTGAACATCAGCAGGCAAGAAAACTGCATCAACTCCAATTTTCTTAGCTGCACCAAGATAATCTGACACGTTCCTGAGGTTTTCAGCAGTGAAATCAGCCTGACTCACTACATATTCCAGTGTGTTTGTGGTGCTTCCATGAAACTTCCCCTGAGCAGTGTAAAGGACAATGCATCCAACTCTAACAATCAAAAAGTATACATGTTTAGCAATCTTGAAAAAAAAGGGGTCAACCCAGTTCAAATACCCACTTCGTGAGTGTGGGGGGAAAGGAATACTCTAGGCATACTCTAGGCAGTCTTTCCCCTGCTTTTTGCAGAGAGACTGATTCGAACCCACAACCTGACACACCACGGCAAGCAAGCTTACCGCTGAGCCAAGCCGGCCATTCTAGCAATCTTAAAAAAGCCAATGAAAAACAAACATAACACAATGGATGATTTATTTTGAAGAGAAGAAGTGAGAGAGATACATTGCTGCAAGGGTGAAGAGAATGAGGAAGATCAAGGACAAAGCATAGGCCAAACGTGAATAGCCATAAGGCTCTCTAGGACAACAGCAGTAACACAAGCAGATGAAGGATAAACAAATCCCAAAAATCACGAACCAGGCTACAGCAACAGCAAAGAAGGGAGCTGCAGTAAAAACAACTGACTGCACCAAGAGCCAACAAGGAGATGAAGTCAGCAAAACATTACTGTTTCCAATGAATCTAAACAACAACACAACATCATCAACAACACAGAATTTCTGAGTCAGTGAAAAAATAAAATAAAATAAATCAGAACCAAACGGCTAATAAAAGTTGGTCTAAAATCTGTATCCAAAAAAAAAAAAAAAGTTGGTCTAATATCCTATGACTTCATGTTTCATATGAGAAAAGTTTAAAAATAATAATAATAATAAGGTGAAAAAAATTTGAAAAAGTTATCAGTGATTATTAGATAAAGTTAGATGGGAACTAACGGCAATGTAATGCTTATTGCTGATGTTCCAACCACCGGTGTAACGCTTAAAATTGTCAAGAGGGTCCTTTCTGGTTGTCCGATTCTGAGCCAATATCAGAGACGTGTTGGCTGTGACATTTTCCGCCATGGATCTCCTTGTTTTCCATGGTAGCACCTTGCCATACTCACTCTCACCAACAACCTCAACGCCATCTGAGAAAGAAACCCAGAAAAGAAAAAACATAAAAACGGATACCCATTTGAAAAAAGATTAAAACTTTGAGAATGAGAGAAAGAAAGTGTACAACAGAAGAAGAAGACCTGGAAAACGTGAGGACTGTAAATGAGAGGTTTTTGCAGGGGTGGAGAGAAAGAAAAGGGAGAGAGAGAAGAGAAGAACGAGGAGAGAGAAGTGTGGTGTGAGGCATGGCATAATGGGGTTGTTTTAGTTAAGAATGGGTTAAGGTTTTTTGATTTTGTTTGTGTTTTTTCTTGCGGTTTCCCCAGAGCTTCTGGTTTTGCAGAGAAACGCAGAGGAAGAGATTGGGTGGGAAGAGAATTGGTACTTTATTTTGGGGTATTATCTTTGGCATTTCACATCTTCACATTTTGGAGGAAACACACAAAATTTGTAGGCCCTCTATATAACACCTGTCTGTGTTTTAAGTATGGGACTAAGATGCCCTTGCATTTTATTCTTTTTTTCATTTCTGATTCAAATGACAACTTTGTCCTCATCTAATTATACAAAATGAATAATAATATATTAATATCCCTCGTGTTCTTCACTTAAAATAAAATTATTCCATATTTTCATCCAAAAGGACTAAAATGAAATTATACCCCGTGTTTGTTGGATCAATGAATACAATTGCGTGAAGAGTGCTAGGGCATTAGATTGGAATTCAAAGTTAATTAAGTAGTTTTAAGGATTTTTTTATTTGTTGACTTGATTTTTACGTTTTCTATGTTAACCAAACTCCTTTTAATATTGATCGTCTCATTCTCACTCCTTTTATTACTTAGTTTTACGCTTTCTTGGTAACTGAAGTAAGGAAAATGATGGTAAAATAAAGTCTAAAAACTTTTTAATGCCACTTGAATTATAATTCAGACTATAAAATTAGGAAAATTATATTCAAGAAACTAAAGTTTGTAAAATTGTTTTCAAAATAAAAAGGTTATAGAAATGAATGACTTAGAGCCTATTTGGAATTTTCTTTTAAGTTAAAAATTATTTTTAAATTAAATTTTTAAAAGAAATCTAAAAACTACTTGGTGATTATAAAAAAGTTATATATATATAATCAAATCAAATGTTGTATCAAATTTTAGTAAATTTGGTTTTCAAAAAAAAAAAATTTTAGTCATTAATCTCATTTACATCTAACATTTCTAGTTTATTATGTTAGATGCAAGTGAAGTCAATAACCAGAATATAGTGTAACTTTTTTTATTCTTAAACAGGTTGAAAGTTAATGTTGTCAAATATGTACTAGATTGTTTTAATTCAACAAACTACATAACAACAAAATTATATATGATTCCTTTATTTCAGTTAAAGAATACAAAGTGTTTAATGTTAAATAAGAAACACATTGAATTTAAAGTAAATGACCCCAATTAGATATCTCATGGATAAGGCTTAAGAACACATGTGATGGAAATTTAAGTATGAGTGATAAATTCTGTAACCAAAAAAAAAAAAAAAAGTATGAGTGATAAAAGTCTCGTATTAAAGAGGGATGGGATAAGTATAACACATATAAGTAAAAGGATTCACAAATTTAATGTCTTAAGATTTTAAATTAAATATAATATTGAACCCCTTATTGTGAGTATATTATTTAAACTCATTTGATATATAAATGATAATTTTCCACTCCCAACAAAACTCATTTAAACTCTTATGTGGAAAAGTGATCGTGTGGTGATGTTATTTGATCACAACCACTCATTGATAATGAGATAAAAGAAAGAAAAGTATATAATTTTTAAATAAGTGATTGTGATCAAATAATATGACCACATGTTCACTTTTCCACATGATAGGATTCACTCCCATAAAACTTTGCATCAATGAAAAGTCCCTATCTCGACATAGCAAATATTAGTTGAAGTTAACCCTTTAGTTTGCGTTTCCGATGTTCCATGTGTGTTTTAGAAATCTTGCTAGACATTTTTCTCCTACCATTAATTTTCTTGCAATATTGCATAGTAGAGATTAGATAATAATATAAATTATTAAAAAAATCATCACATAATAATTTAAGGTTTTTAGCTGAATTAATTATTTATATAATATCAGAGTTTCAGTGATCACAAAATTACGAGTTCGATCCTCACTTTGTTCCACTTTTTTTTTTTTGGTAAAAGACTTTGTTCCACTTTATAATAGAATTAAATAAGCATAAGATAAACAAAAAATTGGATCAGTGCAATATTCACACTTTAAGTCCAAAGGACTCTTGCGTAAGAAAGTATATTAAAAAATAATATAAATTATTAAAAAATTCATCACCCAAAACTTAAATTTTTGAATTGAATTAATTATTTACCATAGATCCAATTGTTTTATTTCTTAAATTAAAAATGCGGCAAGTTTGTTAAAATTACAACAAATTGTGGATGGATGACAGCGTATTAAACTGATTTACTTTTTGTGTTCAAAACCTTATTTATGATAAGGTGTACCACCTAAAAACTATGAAAAACATCTCCAAAAACGAATAGAAAAGTACGAATTATTTATAGCAAACTGTTATGAAGTAAGGTGCCTGAAAATATTAGGAAAGTTGTTCGCTCACTTAAAATTATAGGATATTGACTTTCATTTCTACTCAGCTAACCTTTTTTTAATGACGTTTAATGGTTAGATATGTAATAAAAACATCGTTATTTTTTGGGAAAACAAAACCGAAAACAAAAGGAACTAGATCCCACAAATTCCCCTATACAATTTACGAATAACATTTGCCTACCCATAATTTTCAGGAGTTGACAGCCACGAAATGTAACACAATTTGAGAATTTATTTTTTTAACAATAATTTGCACTTTTTAAAGGATTTAATCTCCATTTATTGAGATTATAAAGTTTCTTTTTACTCTCATCTTAACTTGTACTAGTAAATTATTAAAAGAAATTAATTATAAAAACTACTACTTAATAAAGAAGCTAATAAAGATTATGCTTATAGTGATAACAAAGGTTTGACTGTTTACTCTTATAGCTGGAGTTGGTTGTACTTGAAAGTTCGCCAAGCCAAGAAGTCAGTTTTAATAGTTGAGAATTAGTTGGGATATTATTGTTATTTATGAAATTTCGTATAATTATGCATAGCTTATTATGTAGTGTAATGAAAGCAATGCAGTTCATTTTCTCATAACTTACATATTATAAATGGTATTCATAACAGAGGAAGGATGTTCTTACTATCAAATTTTTTTACTACTAACTTACTACCTATCTAATCACCATTGAATCAAAGAGAGAGAATGCTAAAAAAAATTTGAAAAAAGAGAAAATATTGATCCAATGGTGATTAGATAGGTAGTAAGTTGGTAGTAGAAAATTTTGATAGTAAGAATATCCCTCCTCTTCATAATAAGGCTAAGACTATTATAAAATAAGTTTGTGTTGAAATTGAGTAAGGTTGTTGATCAATCCAACTCAAGATGAGCTCGGCATAATCACACACAATTGAACTGAAGGATGTTGATGAAGAGAATGAGGGATAGCAAGAGAGCTTGTTGAGATGTTGAATAGCTTTGGCGAAATGGTTGACCAGCATTTTGCGTATCTGCAGGGGTGAACCTAGGGATGCTAGGGTGGGCGGGCACTCCCCAAAAATTTGAAGAAATTTTTTTAACATAAGTATAATGTAAGAAACTTCCATTTTTTCTCTCCATTAATGTGAAGTAGTTTTCTCCCACTGCAGAGTTTTATAGAGCTTCTTTGTATTCTCGGGTCCTGTATCTATTGAAACCCCTCTAACTCTGACTGCATTTTTTCTCCCTCTAGTAAAGTTAACAAAATAAAAAAAGAGCCAGCACCATGATTAGATCTTGTCGAAGTAAAAAGTAAGCTCAGGGTTTAGTTTGGGGGTTTTAGAGAGAGTTCAGAGATAGAGAAAAGAAAGTCACGATTATCAAATCCATGATTTAATGCTTTCTTGTCCTTTTTTGCTTTAACAAAAATAGGTTTATTTAAGATTACATCACAGTGTTGGGAGTATCAGTGACCACCAATAGAACTACATGGTTTCTCTTAGTTCAAATTCTTTTAATTATGTGGCGCTTGTTTGTTGGCGCAGACCTAGTGGTAACAATTAGCATATGGAATTAGTATTAAATTATGGGGAAAGATTTATTTACAAATTACACTAAGAGCCTATTTGGATCCTCTTATTTTTAAACTAGAAACAACTTATAAGCTAAAGCTAAAAAAAGTTAAAAACTGCTTGGTAATTACATAAAAATTTTAGCTTAAAATTTACTTGAAAGCACATATTTCAAGAAAATTATCTCTCTACCTATTTTTATAACTCTTCACTTTAAAAAAAAAGCACACAATTCAAGAAAAAAGCTTAAAAAAGAGCTTTCCATTATAAGAATTTTTCCCAAAATCTATTTGGCCTAACTAATGCTTATAAGTAACTTCTAGCTTAAAAAAAGAGAAGATCCAAACAGATACAAATATTTAATTTTTCGTATTTTGATCTCCCATATATTATGTTTGAAAAGAGAAACAAATGTTTAATTTTTAGCCCCTCACAGAAAAAATTCACGAGTCCGCCACTGCGTATCTGGGTAATTTGAGAGCGATCCGGGGTTACCTGCAAAAGCTCTTCGACAGTCTAGTCAATTCAGTATTCAAGGAGGTTCATATATTAAAAGAGAGATATCACACTTGGGTTAGTATTCAGTATTCAGTATTTATAGTGCTTGAGCGCCTTTGTTTTTCACTATCTTTCATAAGACGATGTTCACATTTATTAGTGAAGAGATGCCTATGTTCAGTAATACATTTAGTAGATATGGTGGCAAGCAGGAACTGCCATTCATTCAATGGTTCCCGATGGCGGCCAACTTGCTTGAGGTGCTCATCTCGACAGTGATGATTCCTTTCAGGTTAAGTCATGTTTGGCTTGCTGGCTAAGTTAACGAGATCCTACGCTTTCTACGCGTGAGGAATTTGCCTTGTTGGCTAAGTCATAGGGGATTTTTGGGCTCTTGGCCCTTTTATATTGCATGTAGTATGTCGAGATGAGCTGGATTCACCTTTGATTATATTTAAAGTGCGTTGCATCTTAATCAACCAAAACTCAAGATTGGTTAACCCTCACTAGCTTGCTTTAGAGTAATCTCACTCTATATGGGTATTTTATTAGCTGTAAATTGATTTCTACTTACTCTTTGAATTTTCTTATCAATTTACTATTTCCAACTTTGTTATTCCTTTCTTTGATGATTCTCTTTGTTCATTATCTTTATTTTGTTACTCTACCTCATGAGCAAGGTTGTCAAAATCGAGATCTTACCTAAGATTGAAAGTGGTGACAAAATCGTAAAATTGTGGAATCCACATGGATCATAAGATCGTACATTTTTTATTTTAATTATAAAAATAACATATTAAGTATTTACATTCTTAATTTTAATTATAAAAAATTATATATATTAAACTTTTCAATTTTAAATGAAAATACGTAATTAATATTTAAGATGGAAAATAGTGCAGACAAATTCAAAAAAAAAAAAAAAAGATTCACACAATATTCAAATAATATTAAACAAAAGGATAGAAACAAATAATAAGATCCAAAATTCTATAGAATCAATGATATTTTCATTATTGGATTTGACACTGGTGTCAAAAGATCCTATATATATATATATATGTGTGTGTGTGTGTGTGTGTAAGGGTTATACTTACTATCTATTTTTCTTACTACTTCTTACTACCAAATCTTAACCGTTGATTTACGTCAATCTAACGGTTGTAATTTATGGAATCATAATTATTAATTAATTATTAATTTGCAATAAAATTAATCGTTAGATTGACGGAAATCAACGGTTAAGATTTGGTAGTAAGTATAACCTTTCATATATATATATATATATATATATATATATATATATATATATAGATATTTTGTTAATCTCATGTATATATATATATATATATATATATATATATATATATATATATATATATATATATATATATATATATATATATATATATATATATATATATATATATATATATATATATATATATATATATATATATATATATATATATATATATATATATATATATATATATATATATATATATATATATATATATATATATATATATATATATATATATATATATATATATATATATATATATATATATATATATATATATATATATATATATATATATATATATATATATATATATATATATATATATATATATATATATATATATATATATATATATATATATATATATTATATATAATATTATTTTATGTAGATAAACTTATGGGCTCCACCACCTGAAAAATAAAAAGAAAAAAGGTGGCACCGTTATCTAAGGGTGTATAGGAGAGAAATTTATCACATGTAGTTTTTCCATATTAGATTGTTTTGATTCAACAAACCATAAAACAGAAAAATTATTTATGATTCCTCTATTTCAGTTCCAGAATACAAAGTGTTTGATGTTTTTTTCTTTTTTGGAAAATACGAAGTGTTTAAAATTATTTATGATACCTCTATTTCAGTTCCAGAATACAAAGTGTTTGACGTTTTTTTTTTTTTTTTGGAAAATACAAAGTGTTTAATGTTAAATAAGTAACACATTGAATTTAAAAGAAATGATCCCAATTAGATACGGTCATGGATAAAAGTTAATATAGGCTTTCCAATCAACTATAGCAGACTCCTTTGTCGAATGTCCGATAAATTTAATTGGTAACAGCCTTTTACACCGGAACAAAACTTTGCATCAATGAAAAGTCCCTATCTCGGTATAGTAAATGTTAATCGGTGAAGTTAAGCCGTTAGTTTGCCTTTCCAATGTTCCATGTGTGTTTTACAAATCTTGCCAGGCATTTTTCTACTAGCCTTTCCAATTTTCTTTTTGTGTTCTTTCCTTATTTTGTAGCTTAGGCTTTTGTTAAAATATATATATATATATATATATATATATATATATATATATATATATATATATATATATATATACATATATATTACAACAAAATGTAGATGGATATCCGCGTATGAAACTGATTTACTTTTTGTGTTGAAAACCTTATTTATGATAAGGTGCACCACCTAAAAACCTATGATAAATATCTCGAAAAACGAATAGAAAAGTACCAATGATTCGTAACAAATTCTTCTGAAGTAAGGTGTCCGAAAATATTAGGAAAGTTGTTGGATTACTTAAAATTATTGTATGTTGACTTATATTTCTACTCAGCTATCATTTTTTAATGAAAAGTTTAATGGTTAGTCATGAAATAAAAAATATCGTTGTTGTTTAAGGAAAACAGAACCGAAAACAAAAGGAACTACAGCCCATAAATTCCCCAATATAAATAATGGGATTTGCATTCATAATTTATCATGACACAAAAAATTTTCTACACACACAATATTTTGGGGTCCACACTTTTTGAAGTAAAAAAAAATTAGCTAGACACATAAAATGAATTTCCATAATATTACACAATTATTTTTCCTATAACATAACTCTTATAAAACCCATAAATAACGGTTGTCACACATTATATTTTAGGAGTTGACAGCCACGAAAAGTAACACAACTTGTGAATTAATTTTTTTTAATAATTTTTTTTAATAAACTTTTATTAAAAAAACAATTTTTATTTTTTAATAATTCTTTAATAATTTTTATTTTTTAATAATTAAAATTATATTTAATCCTTAAATATAATTTTTAATTTAATTTTTTTAATAATTTTTATTGTTATTGTAAAGTTTCTTTTTACTCTCATCATTATTTGTACTAGTAAATTATTAAAAAAATTAGTTATCAAGACTACTGATTAATAAAGAAGATAATAATGATTACGCTTATAGTTATAACAAAGGTTTGACTTAGTTACTATTATAGTTGGAGTTAGTTGTACTTGAAAGTTAGCGAAGCCAATAAGCCAATTTTGATAGTTGAGAAATAGTTGAGATATTATTTTTATTTATGAAGTTTCTTACAATTATGCATAGCTTATTATGTAGTGTAATGAAAGCAATGGAATTCATTTCTCATAACTTACATATTAAAGATGGTGTTCATTATAAGGCTGAGATTATTATAAAGTGAGTTTGTGTTTAACTTGAGTAAGGTTCTATTCACCCCCTGATTTAATTTAAACTACATCGTTATCTTAATAATCAGAACTCAAAATTAGTTACATCCATCAAATAATGGTAGCTCAGCTGGTGTCAGTAACTGAGCAAGTAGCAAGTGATGGTGAAAGCATATATTCGATCCTCTTCAATACCGTTTTTGGGAGGAGTTTAAAGTCTTAATTCTGAGACATGTCTTGAAATGATAAACCGATTGAAATATCTTCAAAAAGAATAAAAACTTGTTACACCCTTACTAGCTTACTTTAGAGTTAATCTCCCTCTATTTGGGTATTTTCTTTGCTGTAAATTGATTTCTACTCACTCTATGAATTTTCTTATCAATTTGCTTTGTTATTCTATTCTTTGATGTCTTGCTTCTGTTTGGCATGAATCTTTCTCTTTGACTATTCTCTTTGTTCATTATCTTTAATAGGATCGGAAGCTCTGATGGTGACAATTACAATTCCTGAAGCAAATGAATGAAATGACATTGAATACCAAAAAAAAATTTGGTTTCTGATAATTCTTTGGATTTTTTGTATTTCATATACAAAAACAATCATAAAACTCCTAAGTCCAGATTAGTCCATATAATTAGTTGATTAGGAGTTAGTTAAGGATTATATAATGTTTTGGTAATTATTTATAGAATTTTCACTAATTTTTCATTTTCGAGATAGTTAATGTTAGCCTTGCTAAAGAGTATGCAAAAATTGTGCAATTATACACAGCCACAAGTAATGTAGGGTCTTTAACTCCCGGTTATTGTTCCTACCAGGATCTTTTGGTGAAAATTTCTAAAACACAAACTGCAATTGCTTAAACTGAATTTCTAAAAAGAAAGTAATAATAAAAATAACATAAACGCAAAACTAATCTACAATAGCACTGACCACGTTACTATTTTTTTAGAATTTTCTGAATTAATTTCTTGAGTTGAAGGATGAAAAAGAGTAGGAAATCAAGGAATTGTTTTGTTTAAGGTTTGATGTAAAAACTTTTTATAAAAATTTGTAAAAACAGAAAGAAGAGTAAATCATAAATCAAAGAAAAACAACTGAGTTGGTATAATAAATCTTTAGGAAAATAGGTTGGGCTTTTGGTTCCCCCCTTCCCACAACATGTAAGTGGATGAATTTTGTTTACCGAGATGCTTGACAACTATTTTCAGGCTTAGTGATTAACCTTTAGTCCCTTAAAAGTTATTTTGCCCAAAATCAACCACAAGCATATCCCTATGCATATGGGACCTGGGTTCTTGAAGAGCAGAGCCTTAGTTACATGGCGGATTCACTCATGTCTGAGTTGAATCCCTTGAATGATTCCTCATTCAAGTCCATGTCTCAAACCATGGTCAGAAAATAGTTATTTCTGAAAAACTCAGTTCTATAGAAGCTTCTACACTCGGCCGATATGCAGAAATTCTTCAACATTGAAGTACAAATTTGAGCAATTGAATTAAACATTAAAGTGCAAGTAAAAAGAAAACATCCACAGAGTGTTGAGGGTTGGGTATCACCTAGATCCAACCTCTACTATTTAGCTCATATCCATAAGGATTGAGCTCAAAAGTAAAATTGACATGAAAATACAAAGAAAAATAAACGCAGAACTAACAAATACAGTATGAACACTATTCACCAGAATAGCCTCAGCACTGTACTCGTATTTACAACTCAACTAAAAAAATCAAAATACTACAAGTCCAGAAAGAAAAAAAAAATAATGAAGATGATGATGCAGAAGAGTGTGTGAGATCCAGTACCCCTACAAAATTCCTTGCTTCTTATACTCGATCTAATCACATGCATGGGCCGTGGGTCAGAGTTCCCATCATCACATGCTTTTCCACGCACTGCTTATCCACCTTAGGAGTGCTCATGCGTATCACAACAGCCTTCCACAAAAACCCCTCTAACCGATTTGTAACCAACTTTGAGTCACTATTTGGTTCGACCATGTTTAGATGGGGAATGGCTCGATTTTTGTCTCAAGATTCAAGTGGTTCAGGTTTAAGGAGAACAGGTCGTGGTTTTGGTTGCTGGTTCAGAAGAGGGAGGTCACAGTCTGGTTGTTATGCAAATTGTGGGTGGCTAGGGTTCAAGTGTTTGGGGAAATAAGGGTTGATCTGATTTTCTGATTCCTTTGGACTATAACCAGCCACATTTTGCTTTCAGTGTTTGTGTGCATTGGGCTGCACTATTTTTTGAGGCCTTTTTCTTTTTCTTTTTTTGCTGAGTGAGTCTTCACTCTTGGGCTTGGGCTATGCTTTCCTTTTTCTTTCTCCCTTGGCTTGAGTTTGGGTTACTGCATAAAAAATATAATCAATGACAACCTTTGACACATGAGTATAAAGTGTGATAAAAATAGATATAATAAGATCAAATATTTCACCATATCATTAATCCTATTATTCTAAAGTCTCTTTTCAGAGACTTATCACACCCCCAAACTTAAATTATTATTTGTCCCCAAGGAACAAATACAGTGCAACATCACAATTCCTTCAACAGATCAGATCCTCAACATAGACAAACTTTCATTTCGCATACAACATACATAACCAACAAAAATCTCCAAACCTTAATTTTCTCATTCAAAAATATACTTTTGAATCACTCACAAAGATCCACCCTGCCCTTTTTACTTCACAAAAGTTAAAACCATCATTAGTTAAAATGAGCAGTTCCTTAAATCAATCAGTTCACAATTCAGAGTCTCCACACAAGTTCATGACTTTTACTAAAGGACTTGCAAATAACTCAACAAAAGTTTATTCATCAATCAGAGAAAAGGACTGCAGTTAAAGCATCACCAACTCAATGATCAGTGTTACATCAGTGTTAAAGTGTAATCGGTGTCAAATGAACAATAACAAAGGAGATTATGACTCATCATTACATAACACAAAGAACTACATTTTCACCAAGAAGGCAAATGAGAATGGATCAAACTCTCTCCTTACTTATTTTCATCACTCAATAATGCAGGGAGCTGTTTATCTCACATCTTTACTAGGAATAGCCTCAATATAGGCTTGATAGGATGCTTTGGCTTTTAAATGACACACAAATCAGACTTCAATCAGAGGGACTTCATGGGTTGTATCTTGGCTTGGGTTAAGGTGGAAAGTTTATGGAGGAATGGCTAACTCAGCTATGATGGACAATGGATGCAATCAGCAAACTTTACTAGACACTTCCTTGGCTGCCAATTTTTTTCTTTTGTAATCATTTCCTTCTTTTTTTTTCTTTCCTTTGACAATTTTTTTTTTAACTACATTTTTTCTTTCTTTTTTATATATATACTAAGAATGGTGTACACTCACACATTTTTCTCTTTTATTTTTTCTCAGTCATGGAACTTAATTCTTTTCAACAGATTGCTACTTCAAAATTTTCCTATTCCATCATAAATACGTGGGAAGGTAGTCATGGGATGGGGGACAATGAGGGAGTCCAAAAAATTAAGCTACAGACTCAAAGTGGGTTAACAAAGACAAAATTTCAAGGTTGGCTTTTTGGCTCAAGAGGTTAATCAGTAAAGAATTGCCCTCTTCATCTTGAAGCTTAACTTGTACCTCACCTAATTACCCATCACCAGACCAAATTCTGTCTCCTCTATCCCATAAAGGAACCCTCAGAAAAAATTTAGCTATTTAAGGATCAAATCTTCACTAGGTTAGGCTTATTCACTAACTCACTTGCCTCTTGATTCAACTTCATTCTCTCCCTTATTCATTCAAGCACTCAATCTCTCTATGCTATTATCTCACTACCCTCAATCTACTTGTTAACTTCCATCACACCTTGCACTGAATTTTTCTTAAAAAACTTCAATCAATTCTCTCATTAACCCACCAAACAACTGTTGAATTCTTGTAAATCCTTCCTATATCCATCTCCTAATTCTTCTTCAAAAATGAACTAATCGTTTCTTACTCAGACAAACAAATAAACAACAAGAGAACATCCTACAACTCTAAAAACAACAAAGATTCATCACTAAACACAGCTCAACAGATAGCAAATAGAGAAAATTAAATATATTTTTTAAACAAAAACAAAAAAGATTAGACTACAAAAGAAATAAAACAAGTATCAAAACAACTGAACATCTATATATACAACACCAAGCATCAGACAACCAACACATAAAATTAGAAATGCACTCCCTCAAACTTAAGAGGAACAGTGTCCTCACTGTTGCAGAAACAGGTTACCAAAAAAAAATTAAAAAAATTAGGAACAAGGTAACCTAGGGCCAGAAGAGGTTTTGGCCCTATTCAGCATTCTCAGAGTCTTCTTCATCCTTGATGTAGATGGAGTGGATTCCTTTGCAACTTGAGGTACTAATTTGCTTCAGAATCAAGCAGTCCTCCACTTGAGAGGTGTTGTCCAGTTTCCCCCAAACTCAGATTTCACTCACTGCCGTATGTATCAGCTGACTCTCTCACTTGACACCTGCAAAACCATATAAATATATTAAATTTTCCATTAAAATCAATTCTTTTTTTTCAAAGCTATTTTGCATACTATTTAAACTAACTTTGAGACAATAGACATCAACCATGCAAATAAAGGAGTCACAGAAAACACACAACATAAAAGAAAAACAAAAAAAAAAATATAACATGCTTAGTTTATAGTCTTTAGCTAGACTTTTTGCTTCCTTTTCTTGATCATTTTCATTTAGGCTCTCTTCGGAAGATAGAAACTTTCTCCCTATCATCTCCCCAGTAGTGTTTGACCCTTTTTTTCTCAACCTTGAATTTTCTACAATCTTCCTCATCCAAAATTTTCACAGCTTCATGCAAAACGATTTTAACTTTAAAGGGTCCTAACCATCCAGACATTAACTTCACAGAAAATACCGTTAGTTATGAATTAAGAGGTAGAACTAGTTGTCCTGTATCCCACCACTTTATGATCTCTTTCTTCACAACCTCCTTCTTTATTAGTTTCAACCTTCTTTATTGTTCTCTAGAGCTACTGATTGGGTCAGTTAGGAGGATCTTATGCATACCATAGGATGGACTTATTCCTCTAATATCTGCCATACTGACCTCCAAGATTTCGCAAACAGTGGCTTCTAGTGGGTCCACTAATTCTTCCTTAATAAAAATTTTCTGGACAGCAACATCAATCACATCCATCCTAGAACACTCTTCCATTTCTCTTGGGTACTTCATGGCTTTTAAGATATTAAACTTAATTTTCTCACCATTTACATTCATGGTCAATTCACCTTCTTTCACATCTATTACAGCCCCACCAATGGGCTAGAGTTCCCATCATCACATGCTTGTCCACGCACTGCTTATCCACCTTAGGAGTGTTCATGCGCATCACAGTAGCCTTCCACAAAAACCCCACTAATCGATTTGTAAACAACTTGGAGTCACTATTTGGTTCGACCGTGTTTAGATGGGGAATAGCTCGATTTCTGTCTCAAGATTTAAGTGGTTCGGTTTTAAGGGTTATGGTTTTGGTTGCTGGTTCAGAACAGGGAGATCACAGTTTGGTTGCTCTGTGAACTGTGGGTGGCTAGGTTTCAAGTGTTTGGGGAAATCAGAGCTGATCTGATTTTTTGATTCCTTTGGACTACAACCAGCCATATTTTGCTTTCAGTGTTTGTGTGCATTGAGCTGCACTATTTTTTGGGGCCTTCTTTTCTGCTAAGTGAGCCTTCACTCTTGGGCTTCGACCATGCTTTCCTTTTTCTTTCTCCTTTGGCTTGAGTTTGGGTTACTGCATAAAAAATATAATCAATGAGAAACTTTGACACTTGAGTATAAAGTGTGATAAAAATAGATATAATAAGATCAAATATGTCACCATATCACTAATCCTGTTATTCTAAAGTCTCTTTTCAGAGACTTATCAGTTACCATTAAAGAGCAAGAAGCAGAGAGTCTAACTATCTAAGCGTTGGATGCGTGCATGAGTGGTGGATGTTATAGTGATGGAGTGACCATTACACATGATTGATTATTTTGTAACTCTACCTCGTGAGAGCTACATGTGCACCAATGCTTAAGCGTAAGCAACGATTGAATAGTATATAAATAAGAATCCTTTGTTAAATTGTATATAAATAAACATCCTATGTGGTTATCATATCTAATCCTATCATATTACATTTTTAAATGTATTTTATCAAGGGAAATATGGATTCTCCACAATAGCCATTGACCATGGATCAGAGCAAGAGATCAAAGTCAAACTCAAGATAATCCATCTTCCAACCTTTTATCCAAGGAGCTTTCTCTTAATTTTTCTTGTGTTACTCTTTTCCATATGTCTTTATATTTTCTTAAAGTCGGGAGTAAATGGAACCCAAAGATTTTGATATGAATTTATTTGATATATAATTTCTCTTTTGTTCGCTCAAGGTTGTATGTGCATTTGAAAAATTTGTATATGAAATGAGCTCGATAATATTATAATAATTTTTTATGTTCTAGGGATAAACATTAACTTATGAAATCTTTTGTGAATTTATAGGTTCTTATGCTTAAATCGAATCAAAAGATAGCTATGGCCAGGGGTGTAAATAGATTGGGTTGCGCTAAGCTTTGTCTTAATTAAATCAGGCTTATGTAAAATGTTATGATTCTGACCTAACTTATTGGCCTGCTATAGGGTAAATTATAGGCCACACCTAGCCTATATTTAAAAATCAAAAGGTCTGACTTTGACTTATTAGCCTATTTAAGCTTATTAGGCCTTCAAGACTTATTAGCCTATTTAAAAAAAAACTAACATAATATTATTTCATTATTTAAAGATTATTTTATTTTATTTTATTTTATTTCAAATAAAAATAATATAATATAAGTCAACGTATAGGCTTATAAGTCAACGTATAGGCTTATAGGACAAGCATCGCAAAACAAGGCCTATGACTTATTTTATAAATAGGATTTTTTAAGTCATGAACATGTTTTATTTTACTAAATATACTATTCTAGGCATGACCTGACGTAGGCTCCTGATAGGTCAAATGACCTACCTGCACCCATATTTAAGAGATTGACACTCTCCTTTTAGCATAAAGGGTTAAACTATCAAGGGATTAAATTCTAATTAGATTAGCTAAATTTGACGGCTTTTTGACCACTATAGCCCTTATTTAATAATTAATTATCAAAATGACCTTGATTATAAACTATTTCAAAAATTCATCCTCTCCAGAAAATATAACACCAATCTGCCCATGTTTGACCGTTGACCATCAAGCCTACCCGAGTATCCCCTCTCTACTCGGGTATTTCTGGTAATGTAACTTGACGTCTGATTCGGTCTTTCTATGTCATCCACCAATTTCTGGTAATGTAATTTGATATTTACCCGCGTAGCCGCCTCTTTACCCGGGTAAATAATTCAAGTATTTTCCCAATTTTTTGAAATATACCAGGGTAAGACAATAGTTGAGGGTAAGAAACTCACCAAGAACAAAACCTATATTTGTGCATCCATAGGGCTAAAGAAGGAGAAATGACTTCCTTCATTTTTGGAGCTTAGGGGTTTTGATTCTTCAAACCCTTAGGGTACTTAAGGTGAGTTGGTGAATTTCTCTTGAGATTCCATGGATTTGAACTTGAGGGTTAGGGTTTCATGGTGATTTTGGGGGTTTTCGAAAAGTATATATATTTTTAGTGTTTGATGTTAAATCCTTGTTTTTGTCT
This sequence comes from Gastrolobium villosum, assembly GCA_032173675.1. Lineage (NCBI taxonomy): Eukaryota > Viridiplantae > Streptophyta > Magnoliopsida > Fabales > Fabaceae > Gastrolobium > Gastrolobium villosum. Next base: position 98,848 of record JAVKPL010016234.1, on the reverse strand, counting down.
TTAGGATTGTGGTTGATGGTAGTAATTTTGGAGTGGATCTACCTTTGAGCTAAGTCCTTGAGACTTCATGAGAGTATGTAAGCCTCTAAACCATGACTTTGGGTATGATAGTTAAGATTATAGATTGTTTTGTGTATGCTAATTATGTAGTAATTGAGTTGTTTACCTTGGAAGAAGTTGTGTTGTGGTAAGAGTGCTTGGACTATTTGTGGACAAGCAAAAATTGAGAAAGACCTTGGGGTTCTTTTTTTCCTTGATGTTCCCCATACTCTATAAGGAGTAATTATTTGTATGACATGATGTGCTTTGGTATTGAGATTAGGTGTTATTGCTTGAGGTTGGGAATATAAATATGTTATGTATGGCTCTGGCCAATAGAATTGATTGATACGAGCATTTTGGGGATCATTTATGGAGCATAAGAATGGTTTGATTGTGATTGATACGAGCATTAAGGGGATGGCTGATGGACCAGAGGAATGACTTGGTTGGTGTTGATACATATTGCATGGATATATACTAACTATTATGAGCTTTGCTGCAAAATGCTATTTTTATACCTATATATTATGGACGGGAGCTAAGGGTTAGAGGAGTCTCCAAAGACCCTGAGTTTAGTGAGATTGTATTTTACCCTGTTGAAGGATTATTTTTATGTACACCGAGTGGTGCGGACGATGTTGTCCTAGCCAAGAGGCTGGTTTAAGCATGATGATGATATATTTGAGTTGATGCATATAATTATGCTTTGTATATATAATATATTTTCGAGTAATTGGAAGACTATATGTTTATTATGTATTTTGAAGGGCTTGTATGTCATTTTGTAATTTCTCACATTATGACATATGGGTAGAGATGGAATTATGTACAAATGTTATATTCTTGGAAAACATGTTGTAAACATTGATTATGTTTGTTTGGGGATATAATGTAATATATTGATGGCGTGAAGCCTAAGAGCTATCCATGGAGTGTTAGTCATTTGTAATGATTTAAACGGCTTCATGCGTAAGATATTTTCATGAAGGAGTTTTATTTTGTATTAATTTAATTGGAAGGCTTGCATGCCTATTTTGGTATCTTGGAATATCATGTATGTAACCCAATTATGGAAGGATATATATGACCTATAACATGGTATTAGATATTCAAGTAAGAAATGAATGCTATGATGTTTGTTGAATTAAAATGATTAAGTTTATGTATGATGTAATATGTGATGGTTGATACCATGGATAATCAATTCATAGAAGAAATGATGTATAAAGCCAAGAAGTGGTGAAATGGTTTGAAGAATGTGTAATTGAAGTTGATTATGCATGAATTTGAGGTGTACGACCTCTAGGTAGTACTTTGCACACTTGGAGATGTTTTGGGGACCAATTATGCGATAAAGAAATTGTCATTTTTGACCTCCAGAGCTTGTTCGCTGACTTTCTCGCTACAGTGAGCACTTCCGCGAGCAATTAGGAAATTTGTCTCGCTCCTCACCGAGTTGCTCGCTTTAGCGAGATATTCAGTGATTCACTGATTTGTTCGCTCAAGCGAGCGTAGGTTTGGCAGCATTTTCACATGGCCAATCAATCGAGCATATCTTGAGCGAGAGCTCCAATTTGAGTGAGGTTTGGAACCATGTAAAGATAATTGAAAGGAATTTAATCCTGAAATAAATTACCCATATTTGGTAAATTGAATGATTGGCTAAGTAATTAGAACAAATAAGAATGAATAGGGTTAATACTGCTAAAGAAAAAGTCTATTCGCATTTTCTCTGTACTAATTAATTAAGCGATGATCGATGTTAATACACCAGGTGCACACAGGGTGTTACACAATATTTTTCTACTATTGTACCAAGCTTCAATTGAAACATGATAAATTGCTACAACCTCCAAGCTTTTCGAGTGCTAGGAAACCTTACAACCTATTAAGCTTCACTGTTGCTTAGCAACCTTACAACTTTTAAACTTCACAGATGCTTAGAAACCTTTTACAATTTTGGGTCTCACTACCCTCTATTCAAAAATTCAATGGAAGAAGTGTTTGAATAAGGATTTATAGTCTCAAAGTATGGATAATGCAAATTGAAACTCTATGGGTATATGATCTTTCACAAAGATATGAGTTTAAAGACTTTAAATGATGAAGAATGAGTTATACAATTGACGAGTGCTAAAATCTATCAAGTAAGGCTCGAAAAATGATTCAACGGTGTCCAAACTTGTTTATAGTCGATGCTTGGTGAATATTTATAAGTTTCAAATAAAATATAATCGTTTAAAGTTTTTGGAACACTTTCTGGAAAGTGCATATAAGGATATATTTTGAAGCATATCTGAATATATCATCCCTATATATCTAGAACATATATCCGAATATGTTACAACATATATCCGGATATGCTATAACATATATCTAGATATATTGTCATAGCAGCAAGCACCTATAACTCTAATCTTCATTCCTTTTGATCCAAAATGGTTTATAGCCTTGTGATCACATGTAATTAGGCTAGGAAAGTTTTTTTATATGTTGAAGTTATACAAAAATTATTCCTATCCAATTTTAGTACATCAAACTAAGGAATCAAGCTCTTTTTCATCATGCAATGTCAAAAATGTATTTCTTTAAGTTCAAAAGGAATTTCAACAGTGTGAGCATGTGCAAGTATGCTTGTACTAAAACCACGCTAAAGTCATTCTAATTCATTTTTGACTATCAAACCAAAATTCTCATGCACTTTTTCATTATGGAATGATAAAAATGCTTGAGTTCATGCAAAACAAGCTACCATATACCTTTATATATAAGTCTAAGTCCTATAGGTATAATCTAATAAGGTCTTGGACTTAGCTTCTTATCTTGGTGCTTGGGCCTTGATGCTTCTCTTGACTTTTGCACTTAACTTGTTAGGTTAATTATACTTGACCCTTTATTTGACTTGATATATCTATTATTTTACCATGCCTTGTGACATTAAGCTTTTCTGAAGGTTGTCCATGGTTTATTGCGTTTGATCTTGGTTTTGCTCTTCTCATTCTTCCTTATTGCTCTTGGTTCATTGCTAGCTATCTTCAAATTCTCTTGCCACTTGCATATATCATTATTCTTCTTATGTGCTCAATTGTATATCTCCAATCCTCACACGTGGTTTATGCTTCTTGTTTTTAATGATAGCTCTTCTTTTGTTGTTGTTGCCTCTTTATTGTTATCAAGACATATATTGTATATACAATGTAAAATATATAAACCTCCACATCTTACAACTCTACAACACTATGAAGATGAATGGTGCCACTAACGACACCATCAAGTTGAAATTATTTCCTTTCTCTTTGAAAGACAAGGCCAAGAAATGACAATCGTCTCATTATTAGGAAAATATCACGAGATCGGAAGGTCTAAAAGGTAATATAGATAAAAAAGACTAAAAAATAAATAGGCATATGACCCTAAACAATGGTTGGCATAAATAAATTTAAAAGGAATGCAAAGAAAGTAAAAAAACTACTATAAGATAATGAAAGTCTAAAGGTAATGTAGTGAAAAAGATAAAAGACATGGATATGAACAGTAGTTGTTACTATGGCTTATATCTCCTTAATAGTTTTATTTCTAGTAATAGATTAAACGACTTCTACGAGACAAGGATTTGCTTTCTATCTAGTTTTTACAAATTAGCAAACGTGGTCTTTTAAAGTCAAATCCATAATTTGAAGTGCTATTTTCCTTTGTTGAATAGATCCATTAAATACAAAATCATACCTTGAAAATATCGACTAATATGCATCTCAACTTCTCAAGAGTCTGAAGGATAGCATCCAATGACACTAGGAGAAAAATGGAACATAGAGACAGTGTATTTGAGGCGAGCCCAAAAAATGCCACTGAACCTAGAGATTTTACTCATACCATCACGCAGGACGCTTTTGTCTCCCATTTTCCCCAATTTAGAGTTTAGTTGAACTTGCTTCCGTGAAGTATTTACTATTTTTTCTTCATCTTCTCGTATTCAACTGTATTCTTCTATTGAACCAATACTAGGGAAAATATGAATAAAAAAAGTTAAATTATCATCTTCTTCTTTGTGTGTTAAGGTTTTCTCTTCTGCAGTTATCGACCTCACACGAAGCATTTGCGCTTTCTTCTCTTTAGCCATTTCTCCCGAATCAACTTTATTCCCTAATTTGACTCTAATTCCTATATTTCTCCCCAATTTTTTTAAGGATCTTATCGCCTTCTTGTTGAATCAATTTCTTTTTTTTTTGCATTTCAAGGTAAATGCTCTTCCATTTTCAGAATTTCTTTTTTAATCTCAAATTATTTATTTCATGAATGCTTGTATGTTTTGTGTCAGGCTTCCTTGATTGGTACTCTCATGATTTGTATTCTGCATTTGTTTCACAAATCCATGATTATGTAAACAGACGAAACCTAAGGAACATCACGGTTCACATGGAGTCAAAACATAAGAAATTATGTAAAGACTAAGAACTAAGTTTCAAAAAAGACACTTTCTTGCATAACAAAATAATGATAAGTCTTATAGGGAGCAGTTGAACTGAGATTTCAATAAAGAGTTGAACTTGAGGGTAACTTGTCATCAGAAATTGAAGGTAATCCAAGGTTGACCACAACTTGGATCGAATTAATATAAATTATGTCTTGGCAATTTGGAGATTCTATTTGCCGAAAAAGGGGACAAATACATTATCCCTTAGAATTGATATAACAAATTTGGACACTCCCAAATGAAAATCTGGATAAGTATAGATGCAAATCCGGATACTTCTTGATTGAAAAATCTGGATAACTTTTTATGAAACCCGGATAGGCATAGAAACCTATAGAAATTCGGAAAATTTTTAAAGCTATATGCACCCCGACAGCCCGAACACCCAGACTGTCTGGATGAGGGAAAATTATTATGGACTCATATGTGAGGCTCATTTATTATATGGCCCAATAAGGGAGAATTCAAATAAAATTTGATATAATGAAAGGAGGATATTCATCAAAGATATCAATCCTAATATGCAGTATTAAACATGGGCTTGAGCTGTTAGAAGATGCACAGAAGGTCCAGAATCCTAATACTCACAGGTAATCTTTATAAATAAAAGGTAAAGCTTACAGGTATGACTATTCTTTGTGTTACTGTTATGCTGTTACTGAGCACACTCGCCACCCTTTTGGCAAATCCGTTCTTCTTATTGCTTGTGTATAGTGATCTGTCATACTCAAGGATATCTAACTCATAAATATCTTATAGAGCATTTAGAACAAAAAAAAAAAGACTAACTCATTGGGCTAGACATCTATGTCATGAGGACAGAAGATATATTATTTTTAATGATTATTTATGACAAATGATACTAAATTATTAATAAAAATTATGACCTCATAAAAAATTAAATACTTTTATTATTTAATCATTATTTTTAAAAAATACGGTAATATACCAAACAAAAAAAATACAAAGACCAAAATTTAGGTAAATTTAATTCGCAATGGAAGGGCATTTGCGTACATAAAAATATAAAAGAACGTGCGTTGCAGAAAATCCAAAACCGGCTTGCCAGGTTTCAGTGTGGTGTAATCAAATTCAAATATGAAAACGTGGATGCCTGTCGTACCGCAACACGATTTTCAATTTTAAATGTTACACATAATCAAACTATTCTCCGCTTCAACCACCCCCAGATACTGCTTGTGCAGTTCTAGCTATGGTGAACAGTAATTTCCCAAAAAAAATAAACTATGGTGAACAGTAATATGCTGCTACGTGTTTGTGATTTGTTTTGTCGTGTCATCTTAGTTTTGTTTCGTCATGAAAGCAAGCTTAAGATAATCATGCTCTGTTGTCCAATTGGTGTCCTCTTAATCGCATATTTTTAGTAGTTTTGTGACTAAAAATTGATGATCTTTTTTGAATACTTTTAAGTTAGTAGGATGCTATTCTAGCTGTTACCTCTTAAGATAATGACATACATTATTTGCCGCGTGGTTTTTGGATACTTTATACCTCATGATCTATTTTCGATGCAAATGTCAAAAAAGTAAAAATCTATATTCGGCACAAAGATGCTTCCGCCTTTCGTTTACCCTTTCTTTTATTTTTTATTTAATATTTTGAAGTTAATTGGAGAATATCAATGTTATTTGTAATTTATGTAATTCTTTTCGTGGTTCCTCATTTAGGCATCCGTTTATTTATTTATCCATAATATATGATATAACTAATTACACAATTTAATTATCATAGCAGCAACTTATTTAATTCTAAATTCTTTGAGTTTTGACTCTCTTTTTTTTTCCCTTATCTTTCGAACTTTTCGTTTCCTCCAGCATTTCAGTTTTTCGATTTTAAATTTAAATACTTTTATGAATGAAAATTAAAATAAGAAAATATTTTTATTAATTATTTATGAAACAAAAGTCAAGCAGAATTTATATATCATTGGAGCGATTTTTTTATTTAAGTGATAACTTTAAAATAATAATAAGATATAATTAATCTTTTTAAGGAGCAATTGAAATTTATCTGTAACAAATTATAAATAGGATTTAGTATTTGTCATTTTAAATCAAATAAGTTATGTCATTTTTAAAAGAAAGATAGACACAAGAAATAAAAATCATGGGGGAGAAAGTTGGTGTTTTTTAAATTTAATTTTTAAATAAAAAAATATTATTTTATGTCTATCTCTATCTTAAAATGACTTAACTTTATGTCATTTAAAATGACAAATTCTTTTCTATTAGAAATAACCACATATTTTTATGCAAACAATTTAAAAGTATTGCTTATTTTATAATGTAATGACTAGGTTTTATTTATATTTAAATCACTTTAATAATAGATAGATTTAAGAGTGAACATCTATTTTAATCATTGAAAAGTAAGGTTGACATTATTTTAGTTGCGGAAAGATATGTGATATCATTTTAGTCCATCAATCATATAAGTGACATCAAAATCATTGTTTGATGCACAAATTACGAGATTGAGGGATTCAAATAATTTCGATTTCTTATGATTAAGGGATTTGAGAGATGAAATTAACATCAATATCTAGAAAGGATTAAACTAATATCATTCTCCAATTTTTCAAGACTAAATTAATATCACTTATACTCCAGGAACCAAACTAATTTTAACATAATCTTTCACGAATGGTAATGGGGTAGCAAAAATTTAAAAATTACAATTTAAATAATAAATTAAAATTAAAGTAATTTTCAAATATTTTACGAAATTGTTGGAATCGGTTGCAATCAGTTGTCACGTGACACTGGGTGCTTTGCAAACTATGGTGTGTTGTATCCACATTTATGTGCAATTAATTGAGCATTAATTTGGGCTCAATTTGCATGAGTTGTGTAAAATATTTGAAAATTTCATTATTTTTATAATTTATTATTTAAATTGTAATTTTTAAATTTTAGCCATCATAATGGTAATTTACTCTATATTTAAATAGGACAAGTTTTTACCAAAAAAAAAAAATAAAAAAAAATAGGACAAGCTATTCTTATATCGGTGTAAGTCTTACATCAAATCTTGATTATTGATTTACTTGCATCTAACGACTCACATATTTAACAAATCAAAGCCTTTAGATGTAAATAGGATCAATGATCAAGATTGAGAGTGTAATTTTTTTTTGGTATCCTAGAGTCTAATTTACACCAGCATAAAATGATCCTGACTCTATTTAAATTTCTTAGGTGAAATATAAGAAAATACTTTTTAATAAAATACTATCATTTTTTTTTTTTTTGGTAATCAACTATCATTTATAAATACATACAACAGTTCTAGAATGTTTTAATTTTAATAAAGAGGGCAATAAAGTAGTTTTAATTGTTATTGAGTTATTTTACTAGATAAATTTATGGGTTCATTTTTTCTAATGTTACTTTAGAAAACTTTGTCTAATGTTTACCAAAACGACGTCGTTTTGGTGCAGAAATCATGGTATGTTAGTAAACAGCTCAAATGATCACCATTCTAGGCTACAATAATCAACAACAAAAAATTACATTAGAGAAACCTTTTTGAAAATCCATATAATGCATTATAGAAATTTTCTTGGAAAAAGGAAACTTTGATAATTATTGAAAATTAATGTATCCAATATCAACTGAACAGGAAGATAAATCACCAAATCATTATTATAAAAGGGATAGGTGCACCAAATCATTACTGCATAAGATAAATGTTTAAATATCCATGAAAATCAACTCTGAATTTTATTTTTGTGATGATTTAGAAATCTATTTCCTCTAATTAGTTTTCCTAAAGAGGCTATTTAATTTGCAGATAATTGTAAAACAAAAATTGTAATACAAGTTAAGATAGCTCCGAACCTTGGAGGGTTGGTTCTATTGCTCAAGTTTTCATACTCAGGATCAAAATATGGTCAACAAATTGTAGCCATTTAAGCAACTTCTGCATTCAATGAGATGCTTCATTTTTTCTGCATCAATGTGAAAAGCTCTTGTCTAGTTAGAATGAGAATATAACCATTACTTTACTACAGATTCTTTACAAGAAGCATGGAGAGGAAAATGTAATTAAAAATAAGGGTTTTATAAGAGTTATGTTGTAGGAAAAGTGATTGTGTAATGTTATAGAGATTCATTTTGCGTGCCGGAGATTATTTTTTTTGCTGCGGGCCCCACAAAATGTTGTGAGTGTAGGAAAGTTTTTCTGGTCATGTTAAATGATAGATGATAAACCCTAAAAATAAATAGGCGATCATTTTAGAAGTGGACAACAGAGTGAAGGGAACAATGTATCTGTTATGAGCATATTTCTTGCATTTAATAGTTTTAACATATGACTGAGTATTCAGTGATGACTTAGTTTAATATCAAAATCGTAGTTTACCCCGATCCAGCAATCCCTACTTAGTAACAACAGTACAATTGTGCACTTAATGGTGTAGTGTAAGTAGCATTATTCTAGATTGGTGCACATATTTTTGCACATGCAGAAGAGTATCTCATATATAATCCAAGAAAAACCACATTTGACCATATTGAAATGCTAATTGCTAATGCTCCACCAAGATTATTCAGTCCAATTTTGAATACTAAAGCCCAACAAAAAGGTATATTGATACCAAGAGTGACACAAGAACTTATAAATATGGGACGAAGCAAACTTTGCATTTGGAAATATCGAATTAATAGCTTCAGAATTGCATATGCAAAAAGTGCTGGAAGAAGCCAAATTATAAATTTCCCTGCTTCATGTGAAATTAGAGGGTCCCGGCCTATGAAAACTAGTATCATTTCCATGTTAATCCGAAGGAAAGACAAAGGAAGATAAAAAAATGAGAGAGAACATAGCAGTGTATGTTTGCATTATTCCAATTCTTTGATATTGTTGAGCTCCATAAGCCTGTCCACAAATAGTTTCCATTCCACTAGCCATTTCCATCTGTTAGCATATTCAAATCACTAATGAACCAAGTTACTTGGGGAAGAAGATAATGAAGTTTTTTGAGCAAGCTAACAAGTTAGAAGTACTTGATAAATAAGATATACTAATTACTATAAACACAAGCATTCTATTTCATTTATGTTAATTTAACACTTTATTTGATACCTTCTAGTATCAGTGAGTTTGGACCTCACTAATGATCTAATCTATTAGTTCCACTTAGATAATAAAAGTAAGCAAGTATTAGGATAATTTGTCAGGAATTCAAGAAAAATCCTCTACAATTTGAGATTTTATGATCTATATGAAAAGTAAGCCAAATAGCCTCCCCATGTTGGACCAATGATTAAACCCATGCCCTAAGCTACACTGACCTAAAAGTATATCATACTTTGAATCATTATAATAGAAAAACAGTTATACCTTCTAAGAATAGAGATTAGGCATAAGTTGATGAGCCTTATAGTTGAAATTCCTGAAGCTTAGTGTTTTCTTGAAATAGGCCTGTTACAACATTTATCCAAGTGCACACGTTCAGAAAATGTATATTGGTGCTACGGGATGAAACTTTAAATTGCTAATTATTATATGTTAAAAAATGGTACCTTTAGTGGCCCAAGCAAACAAATTAAGCTTCCTGATGCTCACCGGCAAGTATACCGATCGCACAAGTAATACAGTGATAAGAAAAGTATCGTCTCCACAAGGATTGGGATCAAATATCAAATAATTATCCTTTTAAGATGGGATGAATTCAAATAGGTGTGTGAAAATTGTTGTTGATTTGAGTAAAAATAAGAACTAAAAGTAAAGAACGTATTTTTGGGATTTTTGTATTGAATAATAACAATAAAAATGAGAATTGATTTTGTAAAAATATGAGAAAGGCATTGTAGCTAGAGTACACTCACCAAATGATTCCAGCTTCTTACTCTGGATTGATTTACAATATTCATTTATAAAATTACTCAGATAAATTATTATCTAAAAATATTAATAATTAACCCTCAATTCCTTACAAGGTTAACCCTTTAATCCCAATTGGAACCTCAATTCCTTGCAATGTTCCTCATGGCATTAAGCAATGAACTCAATAATTTAAGTATCTGCAATTAAATATACATCTATTCCTAGCATACATATAAATTGTTATCCTATCCCCTTTCAAGATCAAAACCCAATATTCCTATCTAGGGTTCTAACCCTCAGACTATCATCAACTATTAGATTGATCAGTTCTAATAAAGAAGATATAAACATCGCACAAGGTAGAGATAAAGATAATTATATAAACGAATAGATATAAACCAGTCCGTTGTAACTAGGGTTCACATAGGGTTCGTGACCCTAACTACAATAAAGAACTAGCCAACCATTATCATGGCTAAAAATCCAATATTCAACATAAACTGATAAATGAAAGGGAAGAAGATGAAATGGAACTGTGGAAGAATCTCTCTGAGCACCACCGTCGGCTCTCTTCTGAATGGAATGGAATGGATCCCTAATTCTGTCATGAGCATCCTATTTATAAGCCTCGCTTCTTCTTCCAAAAATGCCCTCGGACTACACGGTGTATTTTTCCCGCAAACTGGCGCAGGTTGGCGCCACTTGGCGCCGAGCTTCTGCCATATTTGTAAAATCGGACAAAAGTTCTCGCAACTTGGCGCGGGTTGGCGCCGGTTTGGCGCCAACTCGCGCCGTGCCTCTGGAAAGTGTGCAAAAATCATTCTGGATTTCTCGCATGGTGGCGCCACTTTGCGCCGCTTGAAAGTCACCGCTGAAAACTCGTAAACCGGTGCGGGTTGGCACCGGTGTGGCGCCAACTTGCTGGACTTTGTACCACACGGTCCTGGAAGTTTGCGGATTGGCGTCAGTGTGGAGTCGCGTCAACAAGCTTTTTACAATTTCTGTAGTTTTCACTTCTTCTACCTATATAAACACAACCAATAGGTGAGAAATATTATTGACATTGAAAGAATCAATATAGTAAGCAAATATCTATGTAAATTGCTCTTTTATGATTCAATTCTTATCATTTTCAGCTTGGAAAACTATATTTTCCATAGGCATATCAAACCATTCCCAGATTTAAACGTTGCTGTTCCCAGCAATGTACAAGACTCAATCCTTATCACCACCTTATCTTTTTCTTCTTGCTTGAAACATAGACAACACCAAAGCTTCCATGCTTAGAGTTTGAGGGCGAGAAAACCTTACGAGAGCTAATCCTCGATCCTGCATATTTTGACTTGAAATTCGAGGAACCCTAACCGTTGGAAGCAAGATTGATTTCAAAAACTGAGTTGAAGAGAAATTGTACAAAGAAGAAATTTTTAGAGAAAGAAAAGAGTTTTTAGAGAGAGAAAAGAAAATGAAGAAAAAAATTTAGAGAGAAGAAAGGATTGAATGAAAGTGAGCAAAGAAGAGATAGAAAATCAAGGGAGAAAGTTCTAAAGAGAGAGACAAGATAGGTTTAAATAAATATAATTGTAAAAAGGAATGGACGAAGGAGAAGATAATTTAGATAGAAAGGGAAGACATGTGATAAGATTATATGGACAGTACTATGGCATTCTCTGAAAATGCCACAATGTAGATAATTATTGGGGTTTTTATTAACCTCCAAAAAATAACCTCCACAAACAATAAATTTTTTTGTAGTGATAGTATTATTCCTGGAACAATACAGTACAAACAAAATTCCTATAATCGCGGTATGGTAAGAATTTTTTAATTTACAATGCAAGCATACTTTTCTACGAATAGTGATTGTGTATATGAATTAGGGATGATAATTTTTAACATAACCTAATGACAAAACACGAGAAATTTGTGTTCAGATCGACTTGTTTTCAAATTCATGTCATGTTTATGTTGACAAAAACTAATACGAAGAAATTTGTGTCATGTTGCGTGTTAACCTATAAATATAAAATTGACCCGCTTTAATCTTCTTACAAGTTATTCATATTGAGTTGTGTTATGTCGTATCAACATGACACTGGTAAAAGCAACATGTCTTATTGTATAATGTCAGCCCGCATAATATGCGACACGCTTGAGATTTGCAAGTTATTCGTGTCGTATTGTATCAATTCGCAAAATAAACGGGTCGTGTTCATGTAAAAGGTTTTGACCTTATTTTAAATTCATGTTATATTCGTGTTCAATGTATTCATGTTTATGTTAAATTTATGTCATATCGTGTCAACCTTAATTGCCACTTTTATATTTTGAATTGTAACTGTATATCTGAATAATAACCATATACGTAAGTAGTACCATTAACGTGAAGAAGTGTTAGGATGAACTCGGTTCCTCGATCTCGGCTAAGAAGCTTTTGTGAAAGTCAAATATTGAGCACGAATCTCAACTATTATAGAGGTCGGTCTAAACTCACCAAGTCGGCTTATACGCAGTAGAAACGAAAAATATAAAGGAGATAGAGAAAGATAATACAAGAATATTTTAATGTGGAAAAACTTTATCTAATGTGAAAAAGTAAAAAAAGTCACACTGGTCCATATTCAAACTCCCACTATGTAAATAATGGGTTACAAAAGATCAAACTTCACCAACAAATGGTGCTACTCTCAAACCTTACCTATAATGGTGGTATTCTCTCAAACTTCTCTAAGGAGGTCTAACACTCAAGCTTCTCCCTAGATGTGCTCTCAAAAATATCTCTCAAGCCAACTTCTCCTGCAACCTTCAACTAATGCTTATATAGGGAAAGAGATAAATTTCTAAAATATCAAAAGCGGGGATTAAGGTTACTTGTATCCTAAGTTCTTTGAGTACCTTAAGCCCCAAGTTTCTTGAGCCCCACCCACCAACATTGGGCCTTGTGCAACATTAAGGAGGAAAAGCCGAAACAAATCTCCCCATTTCGACTTCAATGCGTTAGTTTCAGTAGTAACCCAACACCTTCACAACAGTCTTCAAATTTTCTTACTGGTGCCAGCTTCGTTATCATGTCGGACCAATTCAGGTCGATGTTAAATTTGACGAGTTCGAACTCTCCATCTTCCACCGTATCCTGAATCTAGTGATGCGTTACATTAATGTATGAATTGTAATTTGATTGTCACATCTCAGGTCGTACTTGCCTTGAGCATGGCCGAGTTTATAGAGAAACTTATTCATCTACAATATTTCTTTGTTTGCCTCAGTCGCGGCTATGTACTCTGCCTCAATCATTGAAAGTGCTACACACTTCTGCAACTTAGATTTTCAGAAGATAGCTTATTCTGCAAATATCATCAAGTATCATGTCGTCGACTTCCTCGAGTAGGCATCTCCCCCTAAATCAGCATCTGTATACCTTGCAACTCGACCTTACATTCTCCAAAATGGAGACATGATTTTATTGTTCTTCTGAGATACTTGAAAATTCACTTCACTGCTTCCTAGTGTTCCTTGTCGTGGTTTGACAAATACTTGCTTACCATTCCAACAGCATATGCTAAGTCGAGTCTCGTACATACCATTGTATACACAAACTTCCGACGGCAGATTGGTACGGGATCTTCAACATCTCATCTTTTTCTTCATCACATCTCAAAAACTGCTTTTGACTCAACTTAATGTGTCTGGCAAAGGTGGTTCTTACTATTTTGGCTTTGTCTGTGCTAAATCTCTTTTGAATCTTCTCAATATAATTTTCTTGAATCAGCCACAATAGCCTTTTAAGTCGGTCTCAGATTATCTTCATTTTGAGTATCTTCTATGCAGGGCGAAGGTCCTTTGTTGCGGACTCGGCAAGTGTACCGATCGTTCCAAGTAATAAAAGTGTAAGTAAGATCATCTCCATAGGGATTGTAGACCAAGTACTACAATAACCAGTCCCCTTAAGTTGAACGGATCAAGGGATATGACAAATGGTGTTGATTACTTCAGAAAAGTAAATTGACAAGTAAATGCCTATTTTTAGGGTTTTGTAAAAATAGATGAACAAGTTTGAATAAAAATAGATTTGAAAAGTAATTGAAAAAAATATTGCAGTAAGAGGACAAACACCTGTCTGATCCCCACCTTGTAATCTGAATCAAGGTTTACATGCGATTTACCCATTAATCAAATGATTCACCATCTTTTATTTTATTGGTTAAGCCCTAATCCTTTAGTGATCTTAACTTGTTAAACCTATTAGAACCCTAATCCCTTAGTGATTCCTTTTTAGGTTAAACACATAAATCGGTGAATCTTTCACGTTTGCGATTCATGTAGCCTATCCCTAGTGCATACATGAACAACTATTTTCCTCCTTGTCAGGAATTAGGATCCCTATATCCCTATTGCGAATCCTAACCCTAGCGATCCATCAGAGTGATCAGATCTAAAAGAACGAAGAGATGAAGAACGAAGGAAAATAGATTCAAGCAGATAAACACATGTAAATTAAATCCAAACTACAAGGGGTTCACATTCAGAGTTGTGACCCTTACCATAATAAAAAGAGATCTAGCTAACCATAGTCATGACTGATCTCAAATATTCAACAAGAAATATAAATTACAGCAAAAGAAAATGAAGAACGAAGAACACGGATCCAGAGCTCTCTCTCAGCAGCGACGGTTTCCTCCCAGATCAGAATAGGAAGTGGTATCTCCTCCTTGAAGACCTAATTCCTCCTTGTTTTATCAATTTTTCTTCTTTTTCCAATTTTTCCCTTGTGAAAACACGGCTGTGGTTTCCGTAACTGACGCTCTCAGCGTCAGATCCACGCCAAGAGCGTGGCTTCCTCTAAACTCCCACGCCGTCAGCGTCATATCCACGTTGTGAGCGTGCATGCCTCTGAACTCCCACGCCATCAGCGTCAGTTTCACGCCGTGAGCGTGGATGCTTCTGAACTCCCACGCCACTAGCTTGACATCCACGCTGTGAGCGTGGGTCTTCACTTTGGTAAATCCTCATTTTGCTCCGGATTTGTTTGCTTTTCCTACAAAGTGAGCATAAAATCAGTTAAACAATCTTGAAATTGGAGTTTAAGAAAAACAACAATAAACGTTGCCTTTTTACTGAGGAATAATCCATTATCTTTCTCTTTTTGGCTTGAATTTACCTATGTGCTGAAGGCACATCATCCTTCATTGCGAAGGACGAGCTTAACGTCTTCTTTAGAGCGACTATCCTCATCTTGTCTTGCCCTACAATCAACATGTCGTAAATATATAACAACAAAATTAAAAAATCTCTGGCCTCATACCTCTTCATAAATATATAGTAGTCGGCCTCTATTTTCCCAAACTTGTGATGAATCATGAATGATTCAAATTTCTTATACCACTGCTGAGGTGCTTGCTTCAGGTCGTATAGACTCTTCTTCAACCGGCATACCAAGTCTTTTTGTCCTGTAGCTCAAAATCCTTTAGATTACTCCATATATATCTCTTTTTCTAGGTCTCCATGAAGGAATGTGTTGTGCATTTTTGCAATCAATTATAAATTACACAAGTACGCAAGTGCACGTGTTAACAAGTAATAAAGTGGATCTGTGAGTCCAAATATCGTTCCACAAAGATTAAGTAAAGCTATAGTTTTAAGTGAAGCAATCAAGGTAACAAAGATGATACTTGAGAAGCTAATGACTAATTAAGAAATTAAAAAATTAAACCAAATAAGACTAATGATTAACTCAGAAAAATACAGTAACAAAACAGGTTTTCCAAATGTTTAAAGGCAGATTGGGATCAATTTCTCCATTATTGTAATTTCAGCATAATGCAGTAACCATGCTACAACAATCATACATTCAGTAATTAGAACACTAATGCATCCAAGGGCTCTCACCAACAATGCATGTATACTAAGTCACACATCTCTATGGCCAACAAAGTTATGAATTCATTAAGTTCAAGTTCCATATGATTTTGTGGTGCAAATGATCTCTCTACCCACAATTAACTAATTTTACCTAGTTAAACCACAATGCTTGATAATATTCAGGATTTACCTATATCTCTATGGCCTAAATCCTAAGCAACTTGCAACACTCTCTCGATGAATCAACAAGATTAGAGACAAATTAATACTTTATTAAGCAACTGAAAGGAAAATCATGCAACAAAGTTTAGGCAATATTGTTTACATCACAATAAGGGTGCTTTATCACCCAATCCTAACAATTTAGCCTATAATTGGGTGGACAGAAACAACAAAGAAAGAATAGGACTCCATAAAGCTAAAGTAAAGAAAGCAGGGACGTTGCTTAGCACTGCTCTCGCAACAAGTTACTGGGTTCAATGATCTCTCAATTGAACCCTAGCTCCTTCCTTTGATTAGCTGGATTTCTCTCAACGAACCCTCAAATCCCTTCCAAGTGTTTCCCCACTTTCTCTCTCTAAAATCTGACTTTGATTGGGTGCCTAAAACATGTCCAACGTGTCCTCTGTGTGTAGGGCTTGTTCCTTTATATACCTTGATATTCTAGGCTTCAATCAGCTCTTCTTATCCATGCATATCTTCACTCGAATCAGCTTTGTGATTGTATGAGAATAGAACTCTGCTTTGTTGTAGTGCTGACAGAGCATGCTGTTGCATTCATCAGATTCTTTCCAATTTTGTGATTTAGATTTGATTTGGAATTGTAATCATTGATTTGATGAAGAATTAATTATGATCTCTTGAATGTCTTCGAGCGCGTATCTAGTTCAGGTTTTTGATTACACGTTCAAAAGCTTCTTCCATCCAATTGGGCTTGGATCCGTAGCTTGCTGGTAATGATGTAAACAATATGCATTGCTGACCTCATTTGCACTGCTACAACACTGCTTTCCGATGCTACAGCATTGACCTGCAATAAAATAACAAATGCATTTAAATGCTTCCAATGCTCAATATATATCAAAATATCCATAATTAACATGATTCTCAATTAAATCACGGAATTACAGAATTCATGCATGAATCATATAAAATAAAGAGAATTATATGTGATCATAGCACAAAATATCACAATTAAGCCAAAATTAACTCTCTTTTAGAGATACGAGAATGTCGTCTTCACATCCATTTGTTCCATTTCGAGGTCCATTGAAGCCTCCGTGGTTAACATAGTTCGGATAGAATTCATTTTCACTATGGGAAAGAATATTTCTTCAAAGTCAACTATCTTATTTTGATTGCAGCATTTCACCAAGATCCGAGCTTTGTATCTCTCTTCAGCAATAACAGTATATTCATCAAGAGGGTACCTTGTAGAAGGTCATCTCACTCGTGTAGAGTGTCTTGGTTGTTCTTCAGGTTAAGAATCAAGCTCATCATGTTTTTCTCTGACCTCATCATCTCGGTCCTCATGAACTTGTTCATTTTCTTCATTTTGATTTTTCCCCCATGCTTCAGCTCGAACAGGAGGGTCGGGTTCTTCACGTCGGACAACAACCCGAACTTTGGGCTTCGAGATGTCTTGAATAATCTCGTTCTCATGAAATACTACATCTTGGGTTCTCACTATTTTCCTATTGATTGGGTCCCAAAGTTGGAACCTGAACTCACATCTCTGCGAATCGAGGTAAATGCAGTGTTGTAAAAATGTAGTGTCGAAACATAAAAACGGATCGTGTATACGTTTTTATGACCAAAATCGAGTCAAAACAGTAGTTGAAACGAGTTTTGAGTCGAAACGGTTCAAACGTAGTGTCGAAACGTAGAAACGGTTCCAAAGTAGTGTCGAAACGTAATATGAATTTTTTTTACATAGTTCAAATATATATGTATATATATATATAACACGTAATAATAAAAAAAATTATATATATTTTTAGTCATTAATTAGCTTAAATTTAATAACTTATATAATTAATACATTAAAATTATTCTATATAAATTAAAACTAAGATTAAAATTGGCATTCTTATAAAATAAACATGTTTGTGGGTTTTGGTTTTATATATGTTGGATATATATTTTATTTTTAATACGTTAGTAAAATCTTATGTTTCGTTTACGTTTTGCGATTTTACGTTTTTGCTCACCCCTACCATTTTTACATAGACTCTGCGTTTTAAAAAAATTGGGTAAATGGACTTTTTGTCTTTACACCGAGCTTTGCCTTATCGTCTCTAGGCATATGCATGAAAGCTTGACATCTGAATACTTTCAATTGATCATAGGCCACTTTCTAACCTGTCCAGACTTCTTTAGGAATTTCTTCTTCAAGTGGTTGTAATGGTAGGAGGTTTATCAAGTCAACAACAGTTTGGATCGTTTCTCCCTAGAATGATTTCGACAGTCCGGCATTGGATAACATACTTCGAACATTTTCTTCAATAGTCTGGTTCATCCTTTCAACAATCTCATTCATCTACAGAGTCGGCACCCGACATCCGTGGTCAGGGTCACATCATCAACACCAACGATCTTGCTGGTCACTTGATTTCCCATCTTCTCGACTCCAAAATCACCACCTTGGTAAAAGGAGAAAAAATCTTTATGTGGAGTGAAGTGAAATGAGGCACCAGAGTCAATAATCTAAATGCAATTATCATATGCAACATTCAAAAAATTATCTTCACTGAGAAGAAATATCTCAGCATCCGAGTTGGCAGCAACCACAATGTTACTCTTGTCTTATTTCTTCTTCGACATAATTTGATATGCCTTCACAGTGCCTTTCTTTTAATCCTTCTGTAGAGTCCTATAGTCTGACTTCTTGTGACCGGGCTTCCCACATATGAAGCATTTCAACTCATATTTCGGCCTTGGCTACCTTCTGAACTTATCTCGTCTGTCACGACCCTGGCTCTTACTTCGACCCCGGGCATCAGACCTTCATCTATTCTCGGTCACGTTTGCCTCAGATGTGTTGGTTACATCTTGTTCCTTTCTCTTGGATTCCTCATTCAGGAGGCTGTCTGTAACGGTATCCATATTGAATTTTTCATCTGGAGCCGAGTTACTTAATGTCACTACTAAAGTATCCCAACTTTCTAGCAGCGAGCTTAGCAGCAAAAATGCTTGCATCTCGTCATCTATCTTCATTTCGACTTTAGAGAGCTTATTAACAATATCTTTGTAGGTTTTAAGGTATTCAATTGTGCTCATGTTGTCCTTGTACTTTAGCTTCACAAGTCGGCAAAACAAGTATGCTTTGTTCCTGGGAGTCATCTTCTGCATTATGGACTCTAGCTCCGTTCATAACTCGTACGCGTTCATGAACTCGGCAACATACTCAAAGATACTTTTATCAATGTGTTTTCTGATCATGGCCACCGCCTTCCGATTCAGGACTTCCTATTCCTTCTCAGTTTTGCCTTCAGGCCTCTCTTCATGGGCGATGGGCTCATACAAGATTTTACAGTACAAGTGGTCTTCCATCATCGGTCTCCAATAAATAAAATTGCAAGCAATCACCTTGAACATGTCACCGTCATGGGCTACGCCACTGGTTTCCATCTTGTCTCTTTCAGAACCCATCGAACCCGGGCTCTGATACCACTGTTGAGACGAACTCGATCCCTCAGTCTCGGCTAAGAAGCCTTTACGGAAGTCAAACGTTGAGCGCGACTATCAAAGAGGTCAGCCTGAACTCACCAGGCCAGCCTATACGCAGCAGAAACAAAAAATATAAATGAGAGAAAGAGAGAGAAAAAAAGATGAACACAAGTAGAATTTAACGTGGAAAAATCTTCTCCAATGTTAAGAAATAAAAAACCCATGTGACACTAGTTCAGAATCAAACTTTCATTATATAAATAATGGGTCACAAAATAACAAACTTCACCCATAAATGGCGGGACTCTTAAACCTCACCTACAATGACGGTATTCTCTCAAACTTCCCTAAGGAGGTTTAACACTCAAGCTTCTCCCTATAGGTGCTCTCACAATTCTCTCAAAAATGTCTCGCAAGCCAAACTCTCCTCCAACCCTCAACTAATGCTTATATAGGGAGGAGAGAAAGTTCTAGAATATCAAAAGTGGGGATTAGGGTTACTTGAACCCCAAGTTCTTTGAGTTTCTTGACCCCCACTCACCAACATTGGGCCTTGTTCAGTTTTAAGGAGGAAAAGCCCAACAAGAAGTACCCTCGTAATGATAGTTTTTCAAAATCTATATTTATCATACCCATAAGAGAAATCTCAGGTTTTGTCCAAGAAAATATATGGGCATTTCATACATTTCAAACTACTAACAAAATATTATAAGTCTCCACAACTTATGTATTATATAACATCCAACTACATGTATAAAAAAAAAAAACACCCATCTACTATGGGAATTTTATAAATTATCACTCAAAAGAAGCAAATTTAACTTCAACCATCACCAACCAATTTCAAGAATTCATTTCCAATTAATAATTCAAATCTCTAAAAGTCACAACAGAGTTTAAGTAACCTTCATAGACACATCACTTCAAAGAATTATGATCCTTAACCCTTTTAAAGTTCAAGACTTAGAAATCCCTTCCTCTCCTTTTCTTCCTCTTTTTCTTTTACTCCTCCTTCTTTGCCTTTCTCACTTTTTCCTCTCTTCATTTCTCTCAAATTCGATTATCCCATAACTCTCTAACATTCTCCTAATGTAATTTGCATTCAATAATGCAATTTTTGGATATTTAATTATTTACCAAAATAGTCTTGCTTAAAACATAGGGATTGATGTTTGTCCTTTTAAAGGACATATAATTATGTCATTTTAAGTGAGAGAAAGAGATATACAATAAAAAATCATGAGGAGAAAATGAGATTTTTAAATTTAAATTTTAAATAAAAATACTAAATTTAACTAAAATGACCATATTTTAAAAGGACAAATATTTTTTTCTTAAAATATAATATAAGTTTAGGGAATTGAAATATAATTTTTGATTCTATTAGAGTCAAACTGTAATTTCTTCATTATATTTTTATTTTTATGTCAACATAATATAATATGATTATCCTTGAATTTTCCAACAACATTTTCTATCAAATGACATATTTCAACATTCCGTAAAAATTAAATTGATAGCAAAATTCGGAGAGTTACAACATCGGCATTTGTAGGTATGCAACTTAACTTTACTAATCCTTATCTTTTATCATGGGTAGTTAAAATTTCAATTTCAATTTCAATTTTATGATTTTTTTTAATCAAAATGATTTCATCAAAATTCCAAATACTTTTATGATTTTTTATAATTTTTTTTACGTTAAGATATTACATTTTATACTTTTTTATACTCTTTCTGATTTTAAATAAAATTCTGATTTTAACTACCACGATTATGAATCTCTCGTAGATTTCCTTAGAACATTAGAACAACATTAGTGTTTCCCCTGTTGATAATTTTGACATTGCCAACTTATACTAAATATTCAGGGTGTGAATCTTCTCATGTGGAAAATTAGTCATGTGGTCATGTTATTTGATCACAATCACTCATTTAAAAATTATACATTTCTCTCTCTTATCATATCACCAATAAGTGATTATAACCAAATAACATAACCATATAATCACTTTTTTATATGAGAGAATCCACTCCCACATATTCATTCATCGACACTCCCCAGTTCCCAATAGCCTCAATATTGCCACGTCACATATTTCCATGTGTATGCCAGTTAATAATTTTAATGTCTATTCCCAACAAGTTGACTTCTTTGCTACCGTAACAATGTTTCTATAGTTCCACGTCCTCCCGTCCACAACCCATAAATATATTATATTTTATTCAAGTTAATTTATTATTGCATTTACCTTCAAAATAGACCCATGGTTAAGTCGCAGTACATATTTATATATAGGGTCTATTCTGACTTGGTTTTCAATTTGAAAGGTCCATTCAATTATCCAATTCAACAACGGCCATTTGGTATATGGATAATTTTTGGATTTCCGAAAAATTGATATTGAAATTTTCACAGGAATTAAATTTTTCTGGAATTCTAATTCATGAACAAATTGTATAGTAAAATGACATATAAGAAGTTTATAAATAAAAAAAAAAAGACATATAAGAATATGATCAGGAAGATGGTATTCTTGAAATCCCGGGTATTGAAAAATTTGACATTTCTAATAATATTTAATAATCAACTAAATATTCAAAAATCAACTATCAAATAATATTTTGGTCACATTCTCAAAAAATTTATTTTCTCAATATATTCTTGATAATCATGATTGTTGGACAAAAAAACCTCTACCAAACACTCCCCAAACGATTAATTTATAAAAACAATCAACGAATTTACTCCTATGAGATCAATCAAGCAACTATTGACAACTAATAATAGAGTAAATTTTTTATTATAAAGAATATGAAGTATATGAATTTAGAAATGATCAATGAAAGGGATCTCATCAATGTCAATGATTCCTTTGCAAAATAAGGAGAAATGAGGCAATGAGTGAGAAAGATAGAGGTTGTTGAGAATATTGGATCACTTCCAAAATCTAAAAACTAGAAGGTCACGGAAAAGGAGAACATATACATTTTTCATGCTCTTTCCATGAACCAGTTCAACAAAATATTAGAAATAAGTTAATGTAAACAATGTAAAAGTTTATAAAGTAAAATGCACATTTTCAAACTATTGAAGGACTAATTACAAATTGATATACCCCAAAAAAAAGTACAAGTTTAATATAACTAATGAAGTGATTTGAAATTACCTATAAACTAAAGTTCTTTTTATATGACAATTATGGTTCAATTATTGTCCATATAAACGTAGGTGACACTTCACTCACTATTTTCGGCGATGAATATTACTACATTTTTCTTTCATGCATGCACCTGGACGAAAATCGCACTGACAACTATATAACGCATATTTTATTAGTGACTCACGAAACTTTTCAATGACAGATTGTTATAACCATCGAGCTTTGCACCAAGAAGTTGCCACTGATATCAAATAACTACTTTTACCCTGAAGTTGGCGACTTTATGTTATGTTATGTTATTTATTTAATTTTAATTTATTAATATAAATTTCCATTTGCACTAATATATAAAAGGAAAACATATAAATTTTCCATTTGCACTAATATATAAATGTTATTTTATATATAAAAGCCGAAGTAGGGCATTAGGATAGGTGGTTTCAGCATGGGAAAACTTCCTGGGTGCTGGGCAATGGTTGAAAGGTGTTTAATAAAGACAACTTCATTTGTTTTATTACCTTGATTAACTATATTTAATTTGTGCGTTGTACTTAAAAAGTGTTCATTAGTGGGTATCCCTTTAAGAACACCATATTAGAAGAAACCAGACAGATTATGTTAAGATTGGATAAACCATTATACATTGGACTTGGTTATGATATGACGACGAAAAAGAATAGAAACGACTCCACGATGCCTCCATTAGGAATTAAAAAAATGAACTAAAATAAAACAAGAATCTAGCAAAATTAAATAAATTATATCACTCAACCAATTGGAAGGAAAGGAGGTGAATTGTCGAGGGAATAAAGGTGAAATAGTCATCAAAATTGGAACTTTATGCATGACGTGACTCAGTCAAGGGCCCATAATTAATCTGGCTTTAGGGGCATGCTGTAGGGGCGCATTTTTGTTTAAGCTCGATAATGATGCTTTTAGGTTTTTTTGTCTATACCCACCATGCATCTGCTTTCATGGACAAATGCTTTTCATATGGTGCCATAAGCTGAGCCTTTTTTTCCATTTATGTTGTTAATCATTATTATCAAAGGAAAATTCTCAAAGAAGGAAGTGTAGTGTCTTATCATCAATTTGGTTGGTCTAATTACTTTTAGAGTGTGTTTATTATTAGGGTTTATTATCTATCATTTAACATGACCACAAAAAATTTCCTACACACACAACATTCTGAGGGGCCCGCAGCAAAAAAAAAAAAAAATTCCGGCACGCAAAACGAATCTTTATAACATAACACAATCACTTTTCCTAGAACATAACTCTTATAAAACCCTTATTATTAAAGGATGAAAATCCAAACAGCTAGGTAAGTGCCAAAAAAAAAAAAAACTGGGGACCAAGTTCAGGCGTGCTAGATCTGAAGACACTATAAAGGTCTTGATAGAAAATAATAACAAGTTGAGATAGTGGGAAATATTTCAAGTCAGTTAATTAATCATGTTTTATGGAGAAGAATGTTGAAAGCATTGATCTTTTCTAATTTGTGATTATGACAGTGTGGAAACCAGATTTGCCCATTTAAAATCTTCAGTGCATCCGGGTCTGAAGGAAGTTTCATTTTCTTGTCAATCCACACTGATTCATACATACTATCATTATTTTTATAGGTGGGCATTGACAAATATACACGTCATAGCTTGCAAAATCGCTTTGTCTCAAAACGTCAATTCTTCGCATTATTGGAATAAGAGAAAGGATATTTTCATTGTCAAAATTTTCCACTATTAACTTATTACTTATCTAATCACTATTAGATTAATATTTTTTCTCTCTTCAAAAACTTTTTAACATTCTCCCTCTTTGATCCAATGGTGATGTGATGGATAATAAGTTAGTAGTAAATTTTTTTGGTAGTTACAATATCCTCAGTCTTAGAATATTGGTATGGGTTAAGAAACAGAATTAAGGCACACCTCTATGAATTTGTCATTTTTTCTTTTTTCTTTTTGGGTACATAATTTATTAGTTTCTTTTCTTTTCTTTTTTGAAATTAACTCAATCTTAATTATCTCTTTAAGCCGAGTTGACTTTCTCTGATATCTCCATTTAAGCTGTTTATGGAACTAATCCAGAGTACGGAATCGATCATGAATGAAGATATTTAAACCCTCTTTCAAATGTGGCATGTGGGGATCAAACAGAGAGCTCTCTTACTATCAAATGAGCTACCATTATTTGATAATTTGTTAGTTTCTTTTCCCACATGTAAAAGTGAAACTTCATTCCAGATTTGCAAAAGGCTAGTAAGTTGAATATTTGATGTCCTTTTATGTTTGTTGCTGCGGTATTTTTTGTTCTTTTGTTTTTAATATTTATTCATTTTTTCTTTTTTGTCTTAAAAGTTTCTCATCCCAGTATATTTTCAAATCTAATTAACATTATTAATTAATTAATTTGTCCAAAAATGTGTTTGTTATATAAGATAATAACAATACCGGAGTTAAAATAAAATAAAAAACATGTTAATTTTATCACTTAAAAGACTAATTTAGAATGAAAACTAATTAGAAGATAAATTTAAAAATTAGAAGAAAAATTAGAGGATGAATGACTATTTCCCTATGAACAAAATAGGAAAACAATAATGATCAAGATATTTGTTATTGCGTCTTCAATCCTGAATAAGATCAAGCATAACAAATTAAAGTCGAGCTTAACAAAGGGTGTATGAGTATGACTGTTTTGCGGGCCAAGCCCACGCATACAGTAAATAATTTTAAGATCAGAAATAGTGGATGAGGCCCAACTTAATTAAGTACCAGCTTGTCTTATGAGAAAAGTCCGAACGAAGTAGTTATGGTCGAAAACATCACTCACTCTATGTTTTAAGGATTCTACACATTTGGTCACCCTAATTTATCAATTTTATTAGAGAAATACTACTCTGATTTTATATTAGGTAATTATCTCATGTTCCTCACTTCGAGAATCTCACTCATTCTTTTTTTCTTTCTTTTTTATCCTTTAATGGTGGGCCCCACATGACTTCTCTATGTAACATGAGAGAACTACTCTTATATAAAATGAGAGTAGCATTCCCCATTTTATTATGGGTTTTCATTTCTTCCTTTAACATAACACAACAAACTTTACTACACACACATAACATTTTGTACACATTTTAAAACAAAAGAAAAAAGAAAAAAATATGGCACGCAAAATGAATCTCTATAACATTACACGATCACTTTTCCTACAACATAATAAACATAAAATCATTTTATTATTATACTTTCAATCTTTATTTATCATAGTTTTCTTTTCTATTAAAATTAGTTATTTAACTGGAACTTACTTTAAATAATAAAAATAAACAATATATTAGCACAGGTTATTTTGTATCTTGTATTTTACATTTTTAATTAAAAGGTTTTCTTTTAACTTTTCAAAACTATTTTTTATTTATAATCAATATTATTCGATTAATGTTTTTTTATTGACTCTTATACTCTAAAATTGTTATCTTTCTTAATTTCACTATTAATTTGAATTCGAATACGATAAATCTTATGACATTAAAATTTAAACGATTGGATGTTTGAAATTTAAATAGTTTAAACTTTGTTTATGTTTTAATAGAATTAAGATGAAGCGTTATCATATAAGTCAAATCCTAGTTTTTAGAAGTATTCTTAGAATTTGAATTCAAGACTAATAATCATGGAATTCAAATTCGATGATTAATATTGTTATCTTTCTTAATGATTGAATCTTTCTTAATTTCAATGGTTAAACCATGATTCAGGTTCATTATTTTATGAACCCTGGGAAAGCTTGGCCTCCACATGCACAACAATAAAGGGCAGCCGCGAGTTCTCCTTTTTCCTATTCACTCTCTTACTTACTTGCCTTCCAAGTTACACAATCAAGTAACTTGGATCCCAATTAAACACCATAGTAATAGGACAGCCCCATCTTGTTCGAGTAGCATCCGTTCAAGGAAAGGAGTTGGTCCAATAAGAAGTGTTCTTACAAGCCCTCAAGATGGTAGCGTGGATTACCATTGAAGACGGTACCCGTCTACATCGTGATCAAAGGTATGAAGTGTAAAAGCCATATAAAGGTAGGACCTTTATATGCACTAATGAAACCTTAATCAAGTAAACACAAAGGCTTGCTTTTACATTGATCTCATGTTTCTTACAAAACTCCATGCACACATTCACAAATTTTAATGAGCTCGATCCATATAGCATCTTTAAAAATGAATTTTATGTTTTTACACATGCTATACTTGCGGCCATGACTTGTTCTAGTGTTGCAAAATTTTATTTTTCACCTAACTTTCAGTAAGTCATTTTCAGATTTCTTTTAGTCATTTCAGAAGTAGTCCACACATATTCTCCACTTGGGACATGCTTTGTTCCGGTCTATGTAGTCCACACATATTTTCCACTTCCCACTAGCTTTCTTTACAAGCACTAGTTTGACAACCATTATAAATCATTGATCTCCTTTATGAATCCTGCAAGCAACATATTTTTGACCTCATCATCGATAATTTTTTGTCTTCATGGAGCCACCTTTCTTTTCTTATGGGCCATTGATTTGACATTAGGATCAATGGACAAATGATATGAACAAAATGCGGGATTAGAGTCTAACATGTCAGCAATTGTCCAAGAAAATAGATCATTGCTTTCTAAGAGGATTTAAATCAACTTTTTTATTCATCTAGGGGCAAATGTCTCCCCACCTTTGTGATATTATTTGGTCGAGGACCCACTTGTATTTCTTCTAACTCTTCATCTGGTTGGGGACGAACATCCCAGAACTTTACTCGCACTTCTAGTTTAGTCATATGTACCGAGACTTTCTCTTTATTATCCTCCGCGGGATGGAATTTGGGTTTTGGTGGAGTATTCACCTTGAGGCTCATGTTATAACAACTTCTAGCCAATTACTTATCTCCTTTAACGGGCAGTACTCTCCCTTGATGATCTTTGAATTTAATAAGCAAGTGGGGCATATAAATAATTGCTCTTAGATTGACTATTGAAGGTCTGCCTATAATGACATTATAAGCTAAAGGGCAATCAATAACATAAAAGTGAACCTTAATGGTTTTTCCCTAGGGAGGATCCCAGAAGTAACTTGTAATTCCCTTGTGCCTTTAACATGTATGTAAAATCCAAGCAATCTTGTTTGGCATAGTTATTTCTTTTTCTGGGATGTTCATGCCTTTAAAAGCTTCCCATAATATGATTTCGACTAGAGCTTCAATTATCAATAAACATTCTCTTTACCTGAAGGTTGGCCATGAATGCTGAGATTACTAGAGTGCCATCATGCCCTTGGACTATATCACCAAAGTCCTCTTCGTCGAAGGTTACTGTGGAGGTTTTTTTCGATGCAATTCATAGTTTTAGGTGACCTGACACTGTCATGATGGATTTAAGATGTTGATTCCTCAGGGAATAGGATTCCCCTCCTCCAGCTGCTCCTCCTAAAATTGTTCCAAAACACCAACAGCATTATTGGGAAATTGTGGTTGTGCAAGTTCTTCTTCTTATGCAACTACTTACTCCTGTTGGCATCTTTCGTGAGGAGAAGATCTCTCGTGATATTGGTCATATCATCGATAATTTGCAAGCCTGTAATTTCTTCTTTTGGTGTAATATCTTATAAGGGATATTTGTCCTGGTCGGGACTTCTATCCTGTTACCTGTACTTAGGCTTTTTTTTTACAGTTGGAGATGAACTCCTAAAATTATTTTGGATCGAAGTCTCTGTGGTGTTTTTGAGGTCAAAACACTCTTCAGTTACATGGCCCAAATCATCATGGAAGTCACAATAATTAGATTTATCTATGTTGTCCCTCTTGTGGAAAGGAGCAGGCTTCGCGACATTCAATAATCCTATTTGGAAAACTTCTTTCAGTATACAAGATCTGGAGGTGTTCAAAGGGGTGAAGTTTTCGAACTTTCTTGGATCCCTAAATCTCCTCTTGAAACCTTTCTTGTGATCATTGGTTTCTAGTTTTGATCTACGCAAGATCGTTTATAGTCTTCCAGGTTAATGAATTTTTGTAATCTCGCCCTTAACTCTTCAACAGTCTTTGGCTTTTGTTTTGCCAAAGAAGTAGAAAATGGTCTATCTTGAAGATCATCATTGAGGAGATGCAGTGAGACTTGGGGGTCAAGTTCTCTCACCAAGAGAGCTTCATCAAAAAACCTATCCAGGTAATCCCGCAGGGATTTTTGGGATCCTTGCTTAACTATCTTAAAGGCATGAATTGACTTGTACTGCATCTTGCTGGTGGCAAACTATAACAACCCACATTATCAAGTAATGTGTTCAGAAATCAAGTAATGTATATTCAAGGAAATGATGACAAGTTATGTCAAGTAATGGTCAATTGATCATAAATTTAAGATGATAAGTTGTACAATGATACAATTCATGCTAAGCAAATCAATTAGGATTCAAAGGGGAATATTTAAAAGATTGTTGGTCAAAATCTAAATAAGAGATAGTTTATGAACCATTTTGCAAACAAGCAAAATTAGGTTTAAACTTGATTTGGATGCTATAATCAAGTTGTTTAGCAAATTCTATAGACTTAGTGTGATCTTAGATTAGTCTAAATATAATTAGATAATTAATTAAAAATAAGTCGAAGTTAACATAAAATCGACCAATTTATAGGTCAAAGTAATGACTAAGTTGATAAACCAAGCTTAATGACTAAGTTATCATGCTTTTTAAGCTATATGTTTAAGTCAGTTCTTCAACTTGTTATCCACGAAAATCTGCACTTAGGTAGAAAGGTGGGTGATTGGTTAACAAACTAACCAATAGAAATCGATTTAACATTAGGAAAAGTCAACAAAAGTGGCTATTGATATTTTTACATGTAATGGCTTCTTTTCTTCTAAAGTCGGTTATTTCTTCTCAAATTACTCATGATCAGCGCTTATGTAGAAGAAAAGAGGGGAGTGTTTATCAAGCTAGTCAATTATATTGGTTTAAAGCAAAGCAAAGTTAAAGAAAAATTCAAGTAACTTGGTGATTTATATAAGTTTAGGCCGGTTCACTCTTTTCTTTTTCACACGCCATATGTTCTTCTTTTCTTGCATAAGACCAGCGACCATTGAAGAACTTGGAAAGCTTATTTCTCTTAGAAAACCTCACAAAAACACCATGACTATTTAAAAAAAAAAATCAACCTTGAGACCTTAGGAGTCTTTCTATAGTTTTAGTTTCTCCTTGAAAACCTCCAATCTCTTATTTTCTTCTCATGAAGGCAACTATATCATTGCTCATGGGGTTAAAAATGAGTGTTCTTGTGGTTTAAGGCTATAGGTTAATCCTTATCAAGTGTGGAACTTATTGGAGATAAGAAATACTACTTTTCATGGATAGTTTTCTTGATTTTAATTCTAGGATTTTGATGGATTTTGGAGCTGAGTATTGAATGGTTAAATGATGAGTGTGTGATATGTTTTTTATGTGGAATGTTGTGTTAAATCCATTTGATGATGAATAGAACACAAAATGCTTGAGAAAAATGCATAATGGATTGTGTGTTGCTAAAATGGCCAAGTGACCTAAAATGAGGTAGATGACATGTTTAATCATATATTTATATAAAGAGTCTTTAGTGTATGTCTAGTTGATTGGATCAAGTAGGAATAAAATAAAATCAAGAAAAATGCATAAACATATATATATATATATATATATATATATATATATATATATATATATGGGTTATATTTATCTTATGTTGTAGGAAAATGATTATCTCATGTTATAGAAATAAAGTTACAAGTGAGACCCACATGTAAGAGGAGAGAGAAAAAATAAATGTGGGACCCACCTACACTTTGTGTGTGTAGGAAACTTGTATATCTTATGTAACATAAGATAAATATAACTCATATATATATATATATATATATATATATATATATGTAGTTTTCGGCTATAATAAGTTTAGGTGCAAGGAGTTGCACTACATGTGGTCTAAATATTTTTAAGTTATATTTGTGATCATGACATTAAAAGAATCATGTGATAATTAATAAAAGTGTGAAGAAGGTCATGAAACCTAGTTATACCTAATTGAACTATCACTTGTGGGTTGATTTAGGAGTCTTGAGAAATTGAATGAATTATGTGAATTGGTCTTACATTAATTTAGAGTTGATTAGATTAAGTAAATAGTAAATTTAAAGTGTGAAAGTTTGATGTTTTATACATGTAGCATTCGGCTCTTTGATGGAAAAAGGGTGTGGAATGTGATTTAATTCAATTAGTTGATGGAAAAGGGTGTGGAATGTGATTTAATTCAATTAGTTGATGGAAAATAAGCTAGTGGTAAGATTCAAGTATTTTAAAAAGTATGGAAAACCTAAAGAAAATGAAAGTTAAGATAATTATGATATTATGTAGGATTACGGTTTATGCCTTAAATAGTGTGTTGACTTGTTCGAGTGGCATGGAATGTCAAGGAAGTAATGTTGATTAAGATAATGTTATGAGGATTGGGACGATAATGGGTTAGGTGAGCGTGCACTTCACGTGCGTTTTTCTTCTTCTCTGTTAGGGCAAATATGAGCGTTCTGAATGAAAAACAAGGTGGATCTCAGTTTTCTGAATCTGATTCTCGAGATGGCATGCGAAAGAGTATCAAGAGATCCAAGAATGGGGAGGAATTTCCCCCTGATTCATCCAATCGAGGAGCAAGTTTGGGAAATCTGATGGACCGGGTTCCGTCAGGCAAACCCAAGTCGTTCGCGGAGGCTCTTCGATTGGAAGGTGGCTTGTTGGGGGAGGACGATTCTTGGCATGAAGAGCTAGATGATGATAATAGCGAACCCCTGGACCCTAAATTAGGTGTCATAAACGAGCTGGGTTTTCAAACAATATATGGGGAAGACGGCTCAGTCAGGTTTCGCTGCACAAAAGAAGCAAAACAGAGGCTTAGAAGCCCCTGGAAAAATGCAATTATTGTAAAGTTGCTGGGGAAAAAGGTTGGGGTCATGTATATGAAAAACAAGCTGGTCAGCTTGTGGGCAAAATCAGGTTCCATCATAGTAGCTGATCTGGGGAATGACTTCTTCTCTGTGAAATTCTCGAGCCTGGAGGATCTTAATTTGGCCTTAAATGGAGGTCCCTGAGTGCTGATGGGTCATTATCTGGCAATAAGAAGATGGGAGCCCTTCTTCAACCCCTATAAAGCAAATATCCATCGTGTGGCTGCGTGGATTCGTCTTCCAGGTATACCTCTTGAGTTTTGTGTTATCCCTGTTTTAAAGATGATTGCAAACTCTGTTGGAAAAGTTCTTAAGATTGATAAAACCACTTCACTGGGTGATAGAGGGAAGTTTGCGAGGGTTTGTGTTGAATTGGACCTCTCTAAACCTTTGAGAGGGGAATTCATATTGGAAGAGGAAGTATTTAAGGTGGAATATGAAGGATTGTACCTGATTTGTCTTCACTGTGGAAAATATGGACATAATTCTGAAAAATGTCCGGATTTTACTAAACCTGTTGAGAGCAGTAACACACAGGAACCAGTTGTTGAAAAAGTGCCACCTATTGCCAACCATGGTGTGGGACCTTGGATGGTAGTGCAAAAGAAAAAATTCCCAAAGAACCAACATCCAAAGAAATCTGAAGGAAAGGCGGATAGAGCTTTTGGAGATGATATCTCCAATAAAAGAGGCTCCAGCCAGGCTAATCAAGAGCCTATGATCAATCCTGGTCCAGCTGTTCCGAAAAATACCAATAGCAATTCAGCTGTGGGAGCTAGAATGAATGTGAAAGGAGAATGAAGGGGCTACTCCTCTCAAGACTAAGCCTCAGGTTCCAATTAGGAAATCTCCATCAGCTCAGAAAAGGACTGCTGGTAAGTCAATCTATAAGCCTAAATCTTCTGAGAAGACAAAATCCTTTATTTTCACTACTGCTTCTAAGTCAGTAGGGAAAAGCTCTAACTCTGTAGAGCTCCCTTCATCCAGTAATCCCACTAAACTGCGTCCTCAGAATCATGTCAACACGATTCCGGTTTGCCGTCTTGGAAAAGAGCCTATTCTGATTGAGGTAGAGAAGGATCTGTGTGATAAGATTGCTGCTTCTAATCTTAGTGATATGCCTGGTCAAACTACTAGCAGTGATCTATGTATGGAGGATAACAAGCCTTTGGATATGGATACTACTCAATCTAGTAATGATGTTCAATTGAAAAAAGGGGAACCTCCTGATAAAGAGGGGAAGGATGGAATGGAGATGGAAAAGAATTCAACCATGAATGAAGCTGCTCATATGATAGAGAGTGTTCAGGGGCTCAGTAACCCTGACCATGATCTAGTTATCCAATGAATTGCCTAGTTTGGAATTGTAGGGGTGCTGCAAAGAAATCTTTCAAGACATCCCTAAGTAATTCCGTAAGGAAATATAAGGTTGGCTTGGTTGCTATTTTAGAACCGAGAATTAGTGGGGCTATTGCTCAGAAAAAGATTAAACAGCTGGGTTTCAATAATTTTGAATTAGAGGAAGCTGTGGGTTTCTCAGGTGGTATCTGGATCCTGTGGAAGGAAGATGCTTTCAATATAGAGATAATAGAAAAAAATAGTCAGTTCATTCACATGTATTGCTTGATTAGTTCAGGGAATTCTTTTTTCTTAACTGTGGTCTATGCCAATCCTAGGGAGGATATTCGTGAGGAGCTATGGCCAAATATTAAGAGGATTAGAAACATTGTGGGTGGTCCTTGGGTCATAATGGGAGACTTCAATGAAATTGCTTCAGTTAATGAAAAAAAAGGTGGAGCCCCTGTCAATACTGCTAGATGCCAGAAATTCTCCTCTTTCCTTAATGATTGTAATCTTTTGGATCTCGGTTGTAAAGGTTCTAAGTTTACCTGGAAGGGACCTAAATGGCTTCATCTTGACAGGGTTTTCAAAAGATTAGACAGAGTTTGTGTAAATGCAGATTGGAGAGTTGCTTTTGATGATGCTTATGTGAGATCCTTGCCCAGGCTTAATTCTGATCATAATCCTTTGCTCCTAACCTTGTCTACAAAAGAAAATGGTAAAAAGGATAGGCCTTTCAGATTTCTGGTGGCTTGGCTTGAGCATTCTTCCTTTTCCCACTTTCTCAAATTTGTTTGGAAACCTCATCTTAAAATTAACCAGAGCTTGTATGAACTGGTTAACCCTTTAAAGTCTTGGAATAAAAGGGTGTTTGGGTGTATTCAGATTAGAAAGGAGTTCCTACTTAATAAGTTGCATGAAATTCAACTGAATACCAATAACCACCTGGATCAGTTTAACTCAGACCTAGACAAGGCCCTCCAGGAAGAACTGAACCGAGTGTTGGATCAAGAAGAAGCTCTTTGGTTTCAAAAAGCTAGATGCAATTGGATAAAAGATGGAGATCGGAACACTAGATTTTATCATACGACTACTATCATCAGGAGGGCTAGGAATAAGATCCTAGAATTAAAAAATGATGAAGGTCATCCTGTTAGAGAAGAAGGAAATCTGAAGAAGCTTATTTTAGGGTTTTTCAATAACCTGTTCGCAGAAGAAAACTGTAATAGACCTTGGGCTGTCACTAGTGTTAACTGGTCTGGCCTTGTTGAATCTGATCTGAAGTTGATTAATGAGCCCATAACTGATCTTATGATTAAGGAGGTTTTTTTTCCATGGGTGGTCTCAAAGCTCCTGGCCCTGATGGATTCCCAGCTCTTTTCTTCCAAAAAAATTGGGATCTCCTGAAGAAGCAAGTGGTAGAGTGTGTCTCTCATATCTGGAAGAATCCAGGTGATGTTAGGGATCTCAATAAAACCTTACTTGTCTTAATTCCAAAACTTGCTAAACCTGAAAGAATTTCTCAATTTCGGCCTATAGCTCTTTGCTCAGTGTTATATAAAGGTATCAGTAAAATTATTGTTGGGAAGCTGAAACCCATTCTAAACAAGCTAATCTCCCCTCACCAAGTCAGCTTCGTTCCCAATAGGCAAATTCAAGACAATATTGTTATTGCTCAGGAGATGGTTCATTCTATGAATAGAATGAAAGGTAAGCGGGGCTTTTTTACTATAAAGATTGATCTCGAAAAAGCCTATGATCGCATGTCCTGGAGTTTCATCCATAAAGTGCTTAAGGAGATTACTCTTCCTGATCAATTTGTGAATCTCATCATGCATTGCATCTCTACTACTGAGCTGGAAATCCTTTGGAATGGTGCTAAGTCAGGCAGAATTTCTCCTAGCAGAGGCCTTAGACAAGGGGACCCCATATCTCCCTATATCTTTGTTCTGTGTATGGAGAAGCTGTCTCATTTAATTGCTGACTGCATTAATAGAGAGGAGTGGAAGCCCATGAAAGCTGGAAAAGGTGGTCCAATTATATCTCACCTGCTTTTTGCAGATGATTTGCTTCTTTTCGGTGAAGCTAGCATCAATCAGATCAAGACTATTCTGAACTGTCTTGCAATCTTTGGTGACATGTCGGGGCAAAAGGTTAGTTACCCCAAATCAAACATTTTCTTCTCTAAGAATGTTTCTTCTAAGCTGGCTAATTCTATTGTGGAGATAAGTGGCTTTGCTCATACTAGGAATATTGGCAGATACCTGGGCTATAGAATGAAGCACAGAAGAATAAATAAACTACATTATGGAGAGATCATGGACAGAGTAAATGGGAGACTCCAGGGCTGGAAAAAGAGCTGCTTGTCTTTGGCAGGGAGAGTGACATTAGCTAAATCAGTCATTTCAGCTATTCCTATGTTTCATATGCAGAATAGCCTTCTCCCAAAGGGCATCTGTGATGAGATAGAAAGAATTCAAAGGAGTTTTATTTGGGGAGACACTGCTAATCATAGGAATCACCATGCGGTAAGGTGGGAGCAGCTCCAGATGGACAAAAAGCAAGGTGGTTTGGGGATCATCAATCTTAGAAAGCAAAATGAAGCTTTCCTGCAAAAATGTGCCTGGAAGTTAATTCAATCCCCTGACCACCTGTGGGCTCAAGTGCTAGTGGCTAAATATGGTAGAAATAAAGAGTTGTTAAAGGAGGTATCTTCTAAACCGTATGATTCTCATTTATGGAAAAGTTTATGCAAAGTCTGGCCAGATATGTTAAGTAACATCTCTTGGCAGATTGGTAATGGGAAGAAGGTTGATTTCTGGAAGGATGATTGGGCTGGTCTCAACACTAGCTTAATTTCGTTAGCAATTGTTCCTCCTTCAGCTGAGACTGTTGATCTCAAAATAAACCATAATTCTTTCTCTTCAGGAGAGGGATGGAATACGCACTTTCTCTTTAACCATTTTAATGAAAGTGTAGTAGACCAGATTATGGCTATTCCTCATCCTGATGGGGAACCAGGAGAGGATTGTGTTAGCTGGAGAAATTTGCTTCCAGGTCAGTCTATAGTTAAATCGGCTTATAGAAATCTGACCTGTCCTAACTCCCTCTCTAGTGATAGCTGCTGGGACCGGATATGGAGTTGGAAAGGGAAAGAGAGAGTTAAGCTTCTTTTGTGGAAAATGCTCCATGGTAGGATGCTAACTAAAGACTATATCAGCAAATGAAGTGATTCCTCTAATAGCTGCCCCTCTTGTCCTGACCTAGCGGAGACCCTGCTCCATGCTTTTAGAGACTGTAATAAAGCTAAAAATGTCTGGCTAATACCTTTGTTGCATCATCTTCCTCCTGGTTTTTTCACCTCAAGCTGTTCCAAAGAGTGGATTATCCTCAATTTGAATATAAAGAATACCCATGCCAAGGACTGGAGGGACTTTTTCTTTACCGTTTGTAATTTCTTATGGTATTGGAGAAATAAAGAGCTTCATGAAGGCTTTGTAAAGAGACCTGAAGACCCTTCTCCTTGTATTGCTGAATCAATTGGAGAGTTAAGGTGCTGTAACAGAAAATGGTTAACAAAAGTTGATCCTATATACCCCCCCATCAGATCCTCCCCTGCCTGGATTGCTCCAACTCAAGGTTATTTAAAATTAAATGTTGATGGTGCAGTTTCTAATGAGAGAGCTGCATGTGGGGGATTATTGAGAGACTGGGAGGGGAATTGGGTTTCTGGTTTCTCTGTCTTTATTGGTTCCTGCTCCCCTTTGCAAGCTGAACTCTGGGCTATTTTACATGGGTTGGAGTTTGCTTGGAAATCTGGTTGGAAGAAAATTATTCTTGAATCAGATTCTGCTCAAGCCATTGGCCTTCTTACCATGACTGGTAATGACACTCGAAAGCTACCTCTGGTAACTAAGATTCGAGCTGCTCTCAATAAGGATTGGTCTGTCTTGTTGAAGCATATTTCTAGGACCTGTAATCATTGTGCGGACTGGCTAGCGAAGAAAGCAATGGATGATCCTTTTGGTTTATCCACTATTACATCCCCTCACAGTGAGCTACTTAATCTTCTTACTGCTGATATGCTGGATCCGGGAGTCATCACTCCAGCTGCAAGATGCTGAGTTTGTTTCTTCTGAGTCGATGGTTTTTAGTTTTCTTTCTGTCTTGCTTTTTCTTGTTATTGTTTGTTTTCTTTTGTTTCGTTTTGTCTGTTTCGTGGGGCAATGCCCCATGTATTTACCAAGAAAAAAAAAAGATAATGTTATGAAATGAATTGTGGAAACCAAATTGAAGTGAGTTTGCAAATATTGGTAAAAGACTAAATTAGCGAATTTTAGCATATTTGTTGCACTGAATTAACCCTAATGGGTATTCATTCTTATTGATAGATAAGTCAGGTTTGAATCAAGAGACATTGTGCTTCCAGATCAGAGTTTGGAAGGTTGTGCTTAGCTATCTTGTATCATAAGTAAGCTTAGTTTTGAAAGCTTTGTAGATAAGCTTTCGGTTTAAGAGCATTCTTCTTCTTTGTTCCACCATAGTCCAGTATGGATGATGTTTTAGATGTGTATATGATTGGTTGTGTTAGATATTTGGTATATGTACATACATGTGCACTCATATAAACAAGAATATAAATGATGTGATTAAATTGTATAATATCAAGTTATCAAGTGAGAAGTACAAATTCTTTCGCAATAGAAACATGCGGGAAGTACAAATTCTTCCATAGTAATAATATCATATGGGGAATACAAATGCTTCCGTAATAATTCAGTTTGTATTATATTGACAAGATTACATGATGTATTGTATGCTATATATCTAGGGGTGTTAATAGGCCGAGCCGAGCAGAGTTTTGGTCTTAAAAGGCTAAGCCTGTGTTTAAATGTGTCAGCCTGACCAAGCCTATTATCTGTTATAAATATAATTATCGGCTTGTGGCCTGACTTATTTACAAAAAATAAAAGTCTGGTTTAGCCTGTTTAAAAAAAATAAGACAACAAAAATTTATCCAAACAAAATATACAATCAACAAAACTAGTAATTTTATAAATATTTATAAATTCAATGTATATCCAAACAGCATAATATAGAACAAAATCATTCAAAAAGTCTGTTTAACCAATAAAATGGGGTGGAATGGATTGAGGAGAAAGAGAGGGCTATTACAAGTAGTATAAAAATTATAAAATAAAAATATAAAATAATATACTAAGCCAGCTTGAGAGGCTTTAAGGCCGAGCTTTTGAATTGGAGCCCGAGGCCTTTTTATTAAACAAGCTTTTATATAAGTTCAAGCCTGGTGCCAACAACCAATTTTAGACATGTAAGCTCAGGCTTTCACGAGCTGAGCCAAAGGCCTCTGAAAAACCCCTGGTTCGTTTAGCACCCCCTATATATATCTGACATTTCATGCAGGAAGTGAACTCTTGGGTGGGGACTACTCCATAAACCCAAAGTTTATTGAGATGGTTAATCTCACCCCATTTGGGGACTTATATTTCAAGTACTCCAGCATCAGTAGTTGAGCCCTCTCAAGGCAACAGATCAGTGCAGAGAGGATAGAGGACTTAGCAGGAGAAGACACTTAGTTATTTTGGATGACTGTGTAGACATGTTTTGTAGTGCATGATGTACATGATCATGCATATTTACAGTTGATAATCATTTTGAGAGGCATGTGTAGTCGATGTGTAGTTATGTATCTATGACAGGATTATAGATATGTATTTATGTTGTCAAGTCAAGTAGTTGATATTGGTAATGGCACGGACCATATTCAGGACAAGTATATTGGTTGGACTTTTTTGTATTTCAGGAACAAAATAAGATAAAGGGATTCAATTCTTAGATTAGTCCAATTTACAGTCATTGTGTGTCTGTTGGATTCCATATGGAATGATATAAATTATCATATTCGTATAGTCGTCGGTCACTGATTATGGTCACATGCAATTCAAATTGATATTTTGTACAGGTATGAGACTATACAGTTTATCGAAACAAGGCATATAATATAGATATAGCACTGTGTAGGAAATAAATAAAGAGTCGTCTACCGCAATTACATTGCGTAATTGTGAAACTTTTATTACCACAAGTTAGTTAACAAACCAATTTTTAAATTGGGCTTTACACAAACTGTACTAAAAATTGGTTAGAGATATCTTCCCAGTTATGGATGGAATTTGGAGATAAGGAGGAGTACCACCTTAGAGCTACTTGTTTTAAGGTGGTGGGGAATAAACAACAACTGACGGCATGTGGGATGTCTTGTGCCATCATATTAGTCTGGAACTGTTCCAGGTGTTCTTAAGGATTGCCTTTGCCATTGTATTTGTTAGTGAAAATTTTCATATCTTTGGGCATGGGTAGATTCATGGTATGTTATGTGAATGAG
The DNA here is from genome assembly GCA_032173675.1 of Gastrolobium villosum. NCBI lineage: Eukaryota > Viridiplantae > Streptophyta > Magnoliopsida > Fabales > Fabaceae > Gastrolobium > Gastrolobium villosum. Next base: position 59,044 of record JAVKPL010016234.1, on the reverse strand, counting down.
TGGGTCATTTTAGAGACAATTTTTGGGTTTGGGAGGGAGTTTTGGTCTACGTGGTGGTCGGAAACTTGGCTATTATGTGGTCCTATTGTTTTTGCTTGTTTTTCCTTTGAGGTTGAACTTGTTCCTCATGTCGCTGGATGTTCTCATCTGACCTTTCTGCCATCACCTCTCCTCTGTGGCATGTTGTTGTAACTTTTTGAGTTTCAGTAACTCTTTTTCTTGGTTTTCAAGCTTATGGCCTTGTTGTCTCAAAGACATCAAGGATGTACAAGTTGCTTTTGACTATCTACTGGTATGACGATTGGTCAAGTTATAGAGGAGAGACTAGGGAAATGGATGAAGTTGTTCTCCCTTGGGAAGCTTGGAGGGTTTGGTTTCTGGATTTATTTTGGGATTTCATCATCTTGCTCCTGGTATCAACCACACTTTTATTTGTTTGGAGTGGGAGTTAAAATTTATTGTTTCCCACAGACGCTGCCATTGATTAGTCCAATAATAATTGAGCTAAAACACACACGGTTGAGTTTGCAATGCCTGAGTCTAGGCCTGGGCTGGTACTCTGCTTGCGGGATGTCTGGTTGGATGGCGAGATGCTATGCGAGATGTTTGGGCACGAATAGATGTTTGAAGTAGTTTGAGAAGATTGGAGGGAGGTACTTGCAAGGCACTCTAACGCTCAAGTCAATATGTATTGAAGGTGTACAAGTATAGATGGGAAGATGATTACACCCAGGCTTAGTGCCTCTATATTTATAGTATATGAGCGTGCTAGTTATGTCGCATTAGTAGAGTGATATTCATTCTATTGGTGGACAATAGTAATTTTCATAAGCTACTTCCCGGACAATATGCCTATTGTTAAGATAAGTCTTTGTAGATGTAATGACAAGTAGGAGCATGTCCTTTGGACATTGGTCATAACGAGGGTACATAGTAATACTCTGAGCAGCTGATGTCGTGTAGTCGCAACCGGCTGAGCAGCTAGTTTCATGTGTCAGGTGGTTGCAGGATGACTAAGTTACACAGGATAGTCGTGTTTCCTTCCTCATGAAGCAATAGTCCTTGGACCCTTCACTGGTTACGCCAATAATCCAACGGGAGATCGATCTAGACTAGCTTCGATAATCCTCCCTTGCAATTATGAAGAAAAGACATGGAGGTATATATGCAAGACAATTCGACACACAAATTAGGATATACATAAGCAAATCTAAGTATTAAGGAACAAGTTGTGTAACTTTTATAAAAATTATCTGTATTTATAACAAGTAAGATTAGCTATCGAGATCGTGACACCATCTCTTATTACGTGGGTGTAAAACACCTTGGTGCAAGGTCTCTCTATTATGCATATGTAGGTGGCTGAGATGACTTTGTAGTGAGTTATACATCTTACCTTGCCATTAGTTAAGGTAGTTGGCTATGATATACAGTATATGTTATCTCTCCAATTTATCATACGATGCAGCAAGTAATTTGTTAACTTAGTTACATTTGGTGGTGTTTACTTCATAGTAAAGGAAGGACATGAGATTGACGGTGCAACCACCTCTGCCCTCCGTACCCAAACCAAAAAAAATAAAAAATGAGATTAGGACTTGGGTCATTCATTTATTGGATATGAGGAACTCTTCCATCAAAAATTTTAATATACTATCGTAATACCTATATTCGCCCAATAAAAACACAACACCTGTACTGAGATATTTCCCGAGGAAAAGGAGGAAAAAAAAACTATACCTATGTATTCCCAAAAATACATAATCTGTAATTTCATTTTGAATGAAAGTCTTACCACTACTCTTTGCGACGGTAATACCAAAGATATTCTCCTCGCCAAGAACATATGAATAATAATATAAAAATATTGGAAAAAATATTTGTCATTCTATATGAAATGACGTCATTTTGATGTATATTTGGTGATTTTTTACATTCTCTCTCCTCCGTAAAACTAGGAATAGAGAGAAAATAAAGAAGAGAGAAGGTAAAAAATCACCAAATATACACTAAGATGACGTTTCATTTAAAATGATACGTAGTTATGTCTTTTAAAATAACATACATTTTTCCCAAAAAAAATTAACATCATAATAAGTGGATCAATCTCAAATTCCCAAAATGCTATTTATGACTACACATATAATCCTCCAACTAGAAATCCATAATAGGAGTGAACATTTAGTACATAACAACTTCAATACAATCAGCACATGCACATGTTTATTCCTAATAACTTATCAAATTACGGCTCTTTTTGACCTGAGAAATGCATTTTTCAAAATATTCCATTGGTTTAATTCTTTGACCAAACGTATTACCGGACTAATGCAATAAGACGTGTACCAAGTGGCTACGCGTTTAGTCGCACACCTGACACATGTGCGTTTCATGTGATAACAAAAGTGAGACATGCGCATATGCCTCTAGACACGTTTGTACCAAGTGCGTGTCTAAATACGTCAGTGCTAGGTGCGCGTTTCAGTCTGTCCAATTTGATTGTGTCAATTCAGTTTGATCACATCAGTATCAGGTGCCCTTTTCAGTCTGTCTACCACGTAATACGCGCATGTGTCAAGTGCGCGACTATACAGGTAGCAACCTGATGCGCGTCTTCGCATTAGTCCGGTAATACGTTTGGTCAAAGAACTAAACCGGTGGATTATTTCGAAAAACGCTTTAATACAGTCAAAAAGCCTCAAACTAAAAAGGAAGGAAAAATATTATATTAAGGGACAACAAAAGACTAACACAAAAAGCAGAATTTGATGGAAGAAAAGAATTGTTAAGCCCATGTGACCTGAAATGCAGAATGGTATCGTATTGACCAAGGACAGTAAGTGCAAGGGATCCCACAGCATAAGTTTGAAATTTAACACTATTATAGGGGACTGATTCCCAACCATATTTGCATGGCTCATATATTCCCCGTTTCCTCCATGTTCTAAAGTTGTGTAATTGGTGTGGGAGTCAAAGGTAAAAGATCCAGAAGTGGCAAAAGCAGAGATGTTGAGGTTATAAAGAACAAGCTGAGCCTTTTCCAAAGACTAGACGGTGGATTCTATGAGCTCAGTCCTAGATAAGCTCACTTTTTTTACCTTAGCATCTGTTCTGCAAGAATAATTCCTGTGATATAAGATCATGCAAAACGGTCTGAACGATCCAAATATAAATCAACGGTTATCATTTTCTAATCCTTTATCTTATTATATTCTTTCATCCCCATTAATTTGTATCTAAATGGCTGAGATCCCTTCACGTGGAATAATTCATTCCCGAGAGTAATTCAATTCCTCTCACCATAAATCTCATCATCATTATTTTCACCACCAATAATATTGTATTGCTGTTTTTCTTCCACTTGATGAAAGGAACAAGGATAACATGTGACTTGTTTCATCCGAACATAGTGATCACTGACTACAAACTGCAGTGCAAGCAGCAGTATGCCAAGAAAAACCTTCCATTTTGAAATGCCATTTACTTTTTGTAAAAATAGCTTCATTTAAGTTTTATAGGACAAAGTTTAAGTAGAACACCTTGAAGGCAGGCAGAAACGTGTAGTTTGTGTGAAGCTCTTATAATATTATTCCTTACTTTCCTGAATAGACAATGTTATAAATAGACCAAACCTAGTATCAAGGCTTTTGAGCTGTGAACATAATAAAAGACTGCTGAATTTTGCTCGAGTAATTGGTAAGACCACATGACGAGCAAAGGTCTTTGATCTCTTCCTCTGTCAAATAGCTATAGCCCTGTAGAGTTCTCTGTAAACCAAAAGACCTTTAAATACAATAAAAACTCATAAAATTATAGAGCAGAAATCTCATATATGGATTTATTAGATAATCACGTAGTCACTCCAATAGATATAAATCACACAAAAAGGCAAGGTCAACGGACATCTTCAGATTATTATGACAAAGGACTAAAGATAGTTATGATCAGAGTTTACCTCTCTTAAACGGCGTAGAATCCAAGGAGTTGATGAATTGTAACGCAGAAAAGTAGTACCAACAAATATTCCACCACTTCTTAGAATCCGAGTGATTTCAGCAACCTTTAAGAAATTTATAATGGGAGTGTCATTGTGAAAATAACATATATTTAAATAGTGTGAAGCAGATATGCGAAAAAACATGCAAATGGCATGGATAAGGTGAGGCCAACCACGTTGAAAATAGAGGATGTGAAAACATAAAATAACCAAATGGTGTCCCATGACTAAATGTGTAACAATTTCAGGATAAATAAAAACAGAATAAGGATATGGGGATCGGGAGGAAGAGACTTGGAGTAATGCACACAACTGCAGCACCTTTAGGCTGCTGCAGGAACTATTTGTCATGAAGCAATATAAATTATTTGTCCTAACAAGATTAAATTCTAATCCAGAATATAAAATACCAGTAAGAAAAATTTGTTACTAAGCTGGCCTTTAGAGTAGCAGTAATACATATGGACAGTAATAAACGTGCATATATAACAGTCCATACATGCACAGCATAAACACACACAAGAAACATTACATATACATCTTTTCATGTATTATTCATGTATTATATATGTATATGCATGCCCATCGTAGGTGCATAAGATAAAATTGGAGATGGCAGAACTTCTATTTTATGTCTGTGCAACTGCCTCTATACATGATATGACATTCAGATACTCATTCATATCCAGACAATATAATAAAATAGAATATTACATGTCTCTGTAAGCAGAAACCTTGCTTTCATGATGAAGTACTTTGAGACATTGAAGCAGTGAACATTTATTATTCAGAAGGACCAGTTTAAAAACTGATTCGCAAATATAAAAAATCTGAGTAAAATATATTTGTCTGAGGATGTAGAAATTCAGCTCAACAGTATGTGAGATGTAATAAATGCTGACAATGACAAACCTAAACCATACATGGTACTTAGGTTAACAGAGACAAGAATTTTTGTAGTTTAAGGTCCATAACCTTGTGTAAAGAGTGGTTCAAGCTTTTAATAGACATGGCCAAACACAATGATATCAGTCTGTTAAAAAGGTTGCCCCAACTCAATTGTACGGTTCATTACACAAAGACACAGCACTTACAGCATTGGAGGGAGATGGCCAGCAATGCAAGGCTGCACCAGCATGAACAGCATCAACTGAACCTGATGAGAAAGGAAGCCTAGAAACATCTGCCCTTACAAGAGCAATATTACTGCAAACAATGAAATGAAACAGGATTCATGGCATCCATGTCTCCTAATACAAAAAGAAAAACATTGAATTTTCTTATTCTTTAGCAGCCTTAAATTCAGAATCAAACAGAGGACAAGGAAAAGAATACGTGGGTGAAAGGGTGTCATCTTTCTTAATGAAATCGTAACATTGGCGAAGCATATTTTCAGAAAAATCAAGTGCAATGACTCCAGAATAGGCTCCAGATTTGGCGAATTTTCGGGAAAATAAACCACTACCACAGCTAACATCGACAACAAGACCACCTTCGGCGGATTTGAAGTACTCCTGAGCCATTTTGAACTGCATCTCAAAGAAAATTGTATTGAGGTTAATAAGTATTGCATTACCAAAAAAATAAAAATAAAGAAAGAGAGATATATGAGGCATCCTTTCTGTATATATATATATATATATATATATATATATATATATATATATATATATATATGGGGCGGGTTATTCTTACACCGGCATAAAAATAAAAAGTTTTACACCAAATCTTTGATCATTGATTTACTTGCATCTAACGGTTCGAAGATATAATAAATCAAAAACGTTAGATATAAATAAAATCAATGACAAAAATCGAAAGTGTAACTTACGCTGGTGTGTATATATATATATGTGTGTGTGTGTGTGTTATGAAACAAAGTGGCTTTGTCTACCAAAACACTTTTTGGACAAGTTCCATGAATATTTATTCATGTATTGACACATTGCAACAGTAGTGAAAGCATACCTCTTCATCGGGGCCAGGAAAGCCACTTTGCCTGAAATTCTGACGCCAACCTCTTTCATATAAGAATGAAACAAGTGGACTCCTAATACAGGTTTATACACAAAAGAAAACATAAGAACTTCCCCAAATGATTGGACCATGCAGAGTCCTGAACTAGATTACAACCTGTGTCACATATGTTAAACAATAATTCATATAAAGAAAATGAAACAAAAAGAAGTCTCTTCAAGTAAAGAATTACATGGTAAAATGGATAAAAAAAAAAAACTGGTGTGTGCCTATGATATAATCTCAAGAAGAGAGTATCATGGATCTAAGAAAAAGACAAGAAAACCTTTTGAAAGAAAGTAACTTCTAAATATTCTCTTATTATCCTCTCAATACACATATCCTATTTATACAGATTTCACATAACTCCTATTTAACTATTTACTCAATGTGATACCTATAAAAAACTAATTCAACCCAAGAGCTTAACTTGTTAGGTGAGGCTAATTTAATGGTTTTATACTAGCCCTCACACAAGAGCCCATTGGGCTTGATGAGTGGACAATGCACAGACCCACCTACCTGTGCTAAGAAATTCCACAAGACTTAATTAATTATTAATTAAATGGGGGCAGTGCGGATCGAACCCGTAACATTGAGGCTCTAATACCATGTAAAGAACCAATTCAACATAAAATCTTAAGCTGTTGGTGGGTGAGGCTTACCTTAATGGTTTTATACTTCTCTAATAATACTTGATATTTGATTTCTATTACAACTCTAACTAACTAACAAAACTTCTAACAGAGTTGCTGTTGTTACAAGGCCTTCAACTCCTAATCCGTAACAATTGCCTTCCCCTCCAAAGGGACGTTGTACTCAAGGTAGAGGAGAAAAAAAAAATGGGGACTATAATTGCTCACCAAGTACACACACAGATACATATATCTGACATGAATATATATTATATAGTATCAAGATGTTATAACAAATAACAATCTAATGCCATGAAATTGAAGTTAGATATGCAATCTATTTATACCTGAAAAGCTCAGTCCGACCTGGTTGGATTTCAGTGTAATCTCTCAACCCAGCAGTTACAGTCAGATCCAGATACCTATCTTTGCTAGAGTATGACTTCATACATCTCTTACACTTGAAACCAGACCTGTAGATTGCTGATCTGAAGTTTCGAATCATTTAGTAAATTACTATGAGCCAGGATTTCAGATACATACAGAAATTTAGCCTCATGACCCAACTTACAAGTTAAGGCCAGAAGGTCCTTTTCTTATCAATGGTTCATAACACACTGGGCATGCGAAGATGTCCACACCCATTTCCTGATCCTGCTGTGTACTTAAATACTGGAGGAAAAATTAATAACAATCCTAACATAAGTTGAGACTTTTGTATATAGCCTTAATATAAATTGATATTAGCAAAACAGATATAACTATGTTGAAATTACTGAATTACCAAAATTTGCAGTTCTTACATATGAAAAACTTGTTACTTACAGACAATGCATTAAAAAAAATGTCAACATCAGCAGAACAATTGTTGAGATATATAAAACAATTAATGTATCCTCATAAAACAGATTAAGTTTTTTGGTTGAATTGGTTCTTTACAACAATCAATCCAAATACTGAACAATGTCTACCTAAGTCTATTGTGCACAATATATCAATTAAAGAAATAATAATAAATGATAATCATAAGCTTAGTGGCATCAAAAGAGCATGCCGAATTTTTTTTTTAAAAGAAAAGAAAAAGAAAGAAAGAAAGGAAAAAGGCATGTCAATAACTTAATTATCTCTCAGTGTTGCGTTAAATAGAGAAAGATGAATATGATTGGAAGAAAGGGTGTACTATACCGACTCCATAACAACAGAGGAGCTAGCCCGAATGGTTAGCCGAGGGCGAAACTGGGATTTAGAAGAAAGACGAGGACATTTGGGGAATTCTACTTGATGCAGAGGGCGAAGGAAGGGAGAAGCAGCACTAGACATGGCCATCGTTGTAGAATAGAGAGTCAGGGGATTCAACTAAATGTGCCGCATCACTGGCTCTCTTCTTTCCACTCCACCAAGAAACCTGTTGACTCGTGAGCCACAAAAATACTAAACCGGGAAAATAACCAAAATCACACACACAAACATATGAGATTTTGTTTCCCGACAAAATAAATGAATAGACGGAGGAATGCATATTCCGTTGTTTTATATATTTTTTATTTTGATTTTATTTTAAGATGAAAATCATGTTTTATTCATATTTATAATTTTTAAGATGCGTCATTTTATAAACAGATGTTGTATTTGTTTTCATGCAAACTACAAAATTATTAATTTCTCTCTCTCTCTTTGAACGTGTATGTTTATATCTCTTTTTTCCTGCAATGTTGTAAAATATGGACACACAATTTATCCTTTTTAAAAAGTGTGTTATTGTGAATATTTTATTTTTTCTATTAATTTATGACGTTGTATCACTCTATTTGAACGTGTATGTTTATATCACTTTCTCGCAATGTTGTAAAATATAGTCGAGTCATTGACTCAATCGAGATAATGGATCATTAGATCACTAATTTAACTACTTAAATCGGGTAAAAAAATATAAATTCATATTTCCTGCTCAAAATTTTAAAAAACCATAAAACAACTTAACATAATAATATTATATTATCATATGCAATATAAAAGAATTTCATAGTTATAATTTGATAACTCAATGTGCCATAATTATATTTATAATATATTTCATTCTAAAGTACTTTTCACCGTACATCGCAGCAAACTTCATATTAAACTTTTGTTAGTCAGCTTTAATATGTGTAGTTTTGTTGCTTTGTAATCGGTTAAATCAGTTGATATATTAGCTTAGGTGGCATCTCTTTCTCTTAGTTATCTCAGCTAGGCTTTTATCATTTTCTTTTTTAGGCCGAATTGGTTTATGCCACATTGGCATTCGCTTATATATATATATATGTACTCTTGTATCAGAATAGTTAGTTAATGAAAATGCAGTTTCTAGCTCTCATAATATACAGATTTCTTCTCTCTACTTTGATGGTATAAGAGTACTAGGGGTCTGGTATTCATCTTTGATCGTCTTCTTCTTCTTCTTGCTTCCGCATTGTAGTACTTTGTCTCATTTCAAGATGGCTCAAGAAAATCAGAGTTCCACCGATCGTTCTTCATTTCAAGATTTCCAGACGAATCAATCAAACCCCTATTTCTTGCATCCTAACAAAAACCCCCCTTGGTGCTTGTATCTCCAGTTTTTGATGGTAAGAACTACCACATCTGGGCAAGTTCAATGAAAATGGCGCTCAAATCAAAGAATAAATTGGGTTTTGTGAATGGAACCATTTTCGCTCCTTCAAATGAATCGAGTTTTTTATTTCTGGCATGGGATTGGTGGAACACCATGGTACTCTCATAGCTTCATCATTCAATTGCAGACTCAATTGTTCATTTGATTGTTTGATGGATCTGGCTTCAGATGGTTGGAAAGATCTCAGAGAGCATTTTTCTCAAACTGATGCCCTTCAGAATCACTGATATTCAAGAAGACACATACAAACTAATCCAAGGTGATAATTTTGTAGCACCATACTTTACCAAGATGAAAATGTATTGGGATGAGCTTGACATACAACAGCCATTACCAAAGTGCAAATGTAGTCTGAGTTGTGCCTGTGGTGTATTGATGTAGACTCAAGCAAAAGAAAGTAGAGAGAAAGATCGTGTAATATGTTTCTTGCGAGGTCTCAATAGCAAATTCTCACATGTACATTTCCAAGTGATGCTCATGGATCTGTTTCCCAATATAAATTAGGTATTTTCTTTGATCACTAACAAGAGAGGCGAATAATTGTGGAGACTAATGTCGATGTCAAGGCATTTCTGAACTACAGTGATCAACAACCACTTCGTGCACATTCTTCCTACAAAAGGAAAGGGTGCTCGACTTTGGCAGAGGACGCTCAAATGTTGCAAAAATTTGCACACATTGTGGGCGAATAAATCATACCATTGAGATATGCTTTGAAAAAGATGGTTATCCCCCTAGCTACAGGAGCAAGGTGAGTCGAAAAGCCAAATTGGCTACGCATGAAACCAATGATCTTTTTGAATCTGTGAAACTAGATACAGACACACGAAATGATAGGGATGAAAACTTTCATTTCACAAAGATCAATATCAAATTCTACTAGGCTTAATTCAGAATCCAAGAGATGAAACCATTCACTAATCAAATATGGAGCAAACTAATGATGTTTCTAATGCAGCTGCTTTATCAGGTAACATTAACGTCCAATGGGTCCTTGACACTTGTGCTACAGACCATATTACCTACCATATGGACCTCCTTATTTTTCCACAAGAAATTAAACTTATTCCCATTAGATTACCCAATGGTACTTAATTAGTTGCCACATATTATGAAAATGTCTACATCTCTCCTTTACTTACATTGTCCAATGTCCTTTATGTGTCTTGTTTTCGTGTCAATCTGATATCCATATTAAAGTTGTTTGGTGAATCTAATCGCCACATAATTTTTTCGCTCATTAACCTATTCTATTATGCAGAATATCAATGGGAAGACGATTGGTTCTGCTAGTCTACAAAATGGCTTGTTCATCCTCAATTCCACAATTGAAAGTTCTATCAAGAATAAAGACTCCAATAAATGCTATAGTAGTATGATGGCAGACTCTACAATTTGGTACCAACGACTTGGACATTTCTCTCAATCTATTTTACATAGCATGTCAAAGTACTACCCTTTCATTTCTTGTAAAGACCAAGTTGACATTTATGATGTATGTCATTACTCTAAACAAAAATATCTAGTTTTTCCTCTCAGTGTTTCTAAATCTTTAAAAGCTTTTGATATATTGCATGATGATATTTGGGATCCCCATACGACACCCTCAATCCATGGTTATCAATATTTTTTAACCCTTGTAGATGATCATTCTAGGTTTACTTGGGTGATACTAATGAAATCAAAAGCTAAAATATATTCCTATCTATGTAACTTCATTCTTTTTTGTGGAAACTCAATTTCATGTCACAATCAAAACAATTCAAACAGATAACGGACCAGAATTCCTCTTGACAAAATTCTATAACTCTAAAAGAATAATTCACCAAGCCACGTGTGTTGAATGCCCACAACAAAACGGTGTTGTTAAGAGAAAACATCAACATCTTCTAAACACTGCTTGCTCTTTGTTTTTTCAATTTGTCATTCCCAAAATATTTTTGCAACACCCCGTTCTAGAACCGGTTTGTTAACATTACGTACGACATTAAGCGCAGTTACAATCACAAAATTGAATTAAAATACGGATAAACTTTTTCCTTTTTATTTATAAACGTTTTTGTTTAAAATCAATTCTGTACTTAAAACAGTTCCCATAAATGTGATCATAACATAAACTATATGTGGAACACCTACTGTAAGTTTTATTTAGACTATACGTTGCTACCATAGTGTGCCAAGTAGTCCCCTTAGACCACCAAGGCTTAAAAACTCATTTTTGTTATTATTCAACACTAAACACCTTTACCTTTTAAGTACCTACGAAATTTTATATTACTTATATGGTCCTCATATTCAAATATGTTATAGATCTCTTCATTATCTACGCGTAGGTTCAAACTGCACTCAAATCGGAGCACCGTGGCCCAAGTTATGAGTTTTCTACGAAACGAGTGCTGGACCCACTGGGCCCAGTGCGATTTGCGCCAGACCGGCGAGATGTGTGCCACGAAACAGAAGCTTTCCAGACATATGGCGCGAAAGGCACCAATCATGGCGCGAATGGCGCCGGAAATGCATTTCCCCACTTTATCTTGGCGCAACTTGCGCCACCATGGCACTGATAGAGCCAAAGTTCAGGAGATTACACCTAGCCTTAGTATTTTGCCCCTAACCGGAGATATACTTATCCAAATGACGCAATCTTAGTCTCGTTAGAAAGCTAAGAAAAAGATCTACAACTTCCACTAAGGCACAAGGGTCCAAATCTATCATATATGATATGAAAAATGGATAACAAGACATGATATCTTTATATTTACATGGATTTTCAACCTAAAGGTCTTCTTTCACCTAATTGACAACATATAACCACTTCAAGACATGATTCTTAGTTCTTTTAAGGTACACATTTATCAAAAGAAACATCTATGACCTTCCATCATATATATACAATAAGCACAATATTACACAATATCCAAGTGTCTCTAATACATAATCATGAGACTTAGATATAAAACATTATGATCAAATTATTGGCTTCCATCAACAAAAGAGACACCAAAGGAGATGAGCATAGGCTAAGTCCATCAAAATAAAGCATGACATACATATAACCAATGGCTTTCAAATATCAATCCTATACATAGAAAATACAAAATGGCATGCATAACCCAAAATAATGCAAAATCTTCATGTATCAACTAGTCCAAGTATGGCCACTTGCCTTCAGAGGCTCCTGCAGCATCTTTACCTGAAAGGGGATCCCCACAACACGGGGTGAGATATATAAATACATCTCAGTATTGGAGCATCTCTCCACCCCATAGTTCACTCACAGTATAATAACAATAATCAGTAAATAATGCAGTAAATACATATCCATGCAGTGTGTAAAAACATCTCCAAGAGACATCCCTCGAGCTCTCATGCCGTCCTAAGGATACTCAGATGCAAAATAGTCCTACTGGCCAGCTAAACTACCAAGTATGAATTACACATCGTCATGCAACATACAAAACATAGGGAAACACTATCCTATGCCACACAAAATGCATACACATACGTATAACAAAGCATTAAACTACCTTATTGCTTATACGACACTATTAATAACCATTACCCGTTCAGGGATTGGTGGAACAATTAAGGGATCAATTCCCAAGGTCCGAAGGCTTACCTCAATGCTCCAATCTCAACCTTTGTTGTTCATCAACTCAAACAGTCATGCTTTATAATCAATACCAATTTAAGTGAGCTAATCAAGCTCCATGGCTTCCTCCAATGGTTAGTCCTTCAATCTTGGTCCACAAGGCTCAATCCTAGCCATAACATAGACACAATTAACATCCAGCCAAACCATTGTTTACCAAAGCAAGAAAATCCATAAACCAAGTATATAATCTTGCAATTTTCAAAGCATAATCAAATGACTAACTAAGTTCATTTCTACCGTTTATTTATCATTTCTAACAACTTTTACAAAGGGTTTAAGCTTGACTCAAACTCAAACTCACACCACCCACCATGACACTATTCATCATCTTCCTCAACCATGCAATTTCTGTGAAAATAAAGTTCAAGGAGTGGAAACTCACCACAAATGGTTGCCCAACCAAGGGATGTTGATCGCCTAAGCTCCCATGGAAAGAACTACCTTCAAGCTCCTCAAATCCTCAAAGGGTCAAAATCTTTGGAGGAAGATATCTCACTCCACAATGTTTCCCCCTCAAAACTAAGCTAGAATTTGCAATGAGGGAAGGATTCTCCACATTTTTTGCTTTGGAATGGATGGATTTGGTGGGAAAATGGATAAGCTAGGGTTTTGGGATTGAAATGGGTTCTCTCCCTCTCTCTCAATTTTGTCGAAGAAGAAGAAGAAGAATGGAGTGAGTTGTGGTGTTTTACCACTTAGTATAGGTTAGTTATTTTAACCGGCTATAAACTCATCTATCTATTCACCTCCATTCACCATCAAACTTAACCAAAGGGTCAAAACTATTTTCCTAGTATTATTTTTAACTTTACTTTTATATTTTGGGTACTTTTACCTACACCCATTTTTACCTCATAATTTTCACTGACAACACTTTTTACCTCAAAAGTGACCCGAATTCATTTAATTAGGCCTTACACTTAATTTTACTCATCAATACCTGCTTAATTACTTAGTTACATATAATTTACTAATTAATTAGGTTGGGGCTATTATAATTTTGGTTTTAGTGTTGTTCATGCATTGCACATAATTATCGTCTTGTCACACCTATCCTTCAAGATAAATCCCCTTATAAAGTACTATTTCAAACTCCACCATCCTTTGTTCATCTAAAGGTCTTTGGCTCTTTTATGTTTTGCTTCTACACTCACATACAATAGGATCAAATTTCAGCCTCATGCCAGAAAATGCATATTTCTGGGTTATAAATAAGGCACCAAAGGATACATTGTCCTTGACCTTTAATCATCTTCCATATATGTTTCTCGCAATGTAGTTTTCTAGAAAAATGTTTTCCTTTTCATCAATCAAAGACATCTTCGACACCATCTTCATTTCACATGCATAATCCTGGTGTTGACTATGACACTAATTCTTTTGAGTCATCTCTTACTGATAACCAACCTCATTTTGAAATGGTCACTAATACTGATCAACCTGTCGTAAACAACAACATTAATCCCATTCTTTGACGTTCAAGCAGAGTCAAAATGTAACACCTCGTGTTAACCCGGTTTGTTAACATGTCATCGTATTAAGCCACGCTTAATTAAAATGCGGAATAACTTTTTCTTTAATTCAATTATAACTTCATTAATACTTAGCCAAGTTGATTACTTAATCAATTATCATAAAACATCGCTTGTATGTAAATTACAAGACAACTAACTGAAATACATCATTACATAAATAAATTGAGTATCTATGTCACGGGACTACAACACATAGCCCGGACAATATCCTGATATCATTATTACAACTGAAGTCTGAGAACATAAAGTCAAACTCATGTGGCATGGACAATCCCCATGCTCACCAAATAAGACCATAAATGCCCAACAGCAGTCTCAACAGAAAATAACATAATACTAACTGAAGCTAAGAGCGTAAAACAGTAAATAGGATCCAGCATCCAACATGTCAGCATATACAACAATATATAACTCAACTTTGGCATCCTGCCACCCGAGGTCTCAACCCCAGGGTTACCTGAACCTGAAATAAGCGTCCCCAAACATGGGGTGAGATTTCTAAACAAGAAATCTTAATAAAACAAGGGGTCCTCAAGGATCTTTCACCCCAAATTCACTTACATGTGCAATATAATTTCCAAAAGCAGTAATTTCAATATAAGTTCCAAAACTATGCAGTGCAACAG
The DNA here is from genome assembly GCA_032173675.1 of Gastrolobium villosum. Taxonomy (NCBI): domain Eukaryota; kingdom Viridiplantae; phylum Streptophyta; class Magnoliopsida; order Fabales; family Fabaceae; genus Gastrolobium; species Gastrolobium villosum. Next base: position 43,930 of record JAVKPL010016234.1, on the reverse strand, counting down.
ATATTCATGCCATGTGTGTTATCACTATTCTACTGGCCAGAAAAATGCAAGAATACGCCTATTACCTACAGTTAGTACACGGAACATCGCTTGCACCTCACCCACAACCTCACCATCTTATATGTACCCATACTCAAGTTTACCGTATAGGTGGACACCACATGCATATCATAAAGGCACATTGCATATAACAGCTCAACAACATTTCCAAGTATAAAAGCATGTAACACAACATGCATATAAACCATCCGTCCATGGGACATGGTGGAACCAACAATGGCAAAGCCGATGACACGAAGGCTTACCTTGCAAGCTCACTACCCAATGCCAAGAGTCCACACAGCTCAAGTCCAAAATACAGCAGAATCACAATCTGTTTTGGACCAGCAATCGTATCAATACCCGAAGCTCATACGTATAAACACAAAGACTACGTTTTCCTTTTATGGTTTATGTTTTAAGGCTTCGCACAAAGCCACAAGCCCTTAACCACTTAGGTTCTGACTTAGATAATTAATTTCAGAAGTACCACTTCGTCAAACTAGGGTCCACAAACCCATATAAAGACCTTTGTATGAACGGTACCTTACTGTTCATCGAAAATCCAGAATATCCGGATATTTTACTGGCAATATCCGGATATCAATGTCCGGATATACAGGACCCCATATCCGAATATCAATATCCGGATATTCACAACCAAATACCCGGATATTTCGTGACAGAACATAGATTCTGCATTTCGCAAAAATATCATCCAAAGGTTCATCTTTTACCATTATAAAACGTCCAAGGATCCATTTTTAAGCATATACAAGTTCACATAGGTGTTGGTTACTTCATTTTAACCATTTAAATGTCAAGACTTCAACTTTAACCCATTAAACTCAAGTTCAAAGGTTAGGCAACTCACCCAAAGTTCAAAGGTTATCTCAGCTACGCTTTTATCATTTTCTTTTTTAGGCCCAATTGGTTTCTGCCACATTGGAATTCGCTTATATATATGTACTCTTGTATCAGAATAGTTAGTTAATGAAAATGCAATTTTTAGCTCTCATAATATACAGGTTTCTTCTCTCTACTTTGATGGTATCAAAGTACTAGGGCTATAGTATTCATCTTTGATCCTCCTTTTCTTCTTCTTGCTTCCGCATTGTAGTACTTTGTCTCATTTCAAGATGGCTCAAGAAACTCAAGAAAATCAGAGTTCCACCGATCGTTCTTCATTTCAAGATTTTCAGACGAATCAATCAAACCCCTATTTCTTGCAACTTAAAAAAAACCCCTTGGTGCTTGTATCTCAAGTTTTTGATGGTAAGAACTACCACACCTGGGCAAGTTCAATGAAAAGGTGCTCAAATCAAAGAATAAATTGTGTTTTGTGAATGGAACCATTTTCGCTCCTTCAAATGAATCGAGTTTTTTTATTTCTGGCATGGGATTGCTGGAACACCATGGTACTCTCATAGCTTCATCATTCAATTGCGGACTCAATTGTTCATTCGATTGTTTGGATGGATTTGGCTTCAGATGGTTGGAAAGATCTCAGAGAGCATTTTTCTCAAACTGATGCGTTCAGAATCACTGATATTCAAGAAGACACATACATACTAATCCAAGGTGATAATTCTGTAACACCATACTTTACCAAGATGAAAACGTGTTGGGATGAGCTTGACATACTACAGCCATTACCAAAGCGCAAATGTAGTCCGAGTTGTGCCTGTGGTGTATTGATGTAGACTCAAGCAAAAGAAAGTAGAGAGAAAGATCGTGTAATATGTTTCTTGCGAGGTCTCAATGACAAATTCTCACATGTACAATTCCAAGTGATGCTCATGGATTTGTTTCCCAATATAAATTAGGTATTTTCTTTGATCACATAACAAGAGAGGAAAATAAATGTGGAGAGTAATGTCGATGTCAAGGCATTTCTGAACTACAGTGATCAACAACCACTTCGTGCTCATTCTTCCTACAAAAGGAAAGGGCGCTCGACTTTGGCAGAGGACTCTCAAATGTTGCAAAAATTTGTATACATTGTGGGCGAACAAATCATACCATTGAGATATGCTTTGAAAAGCATGGTTACCCCCTGGCTACAAGAGCAAGGTGATTCGAAAAGCCAACTTGGCTACGCATGAAACTAATGATCTTTTTGAATCTGTGAAACTAGATACAGACACACGAACTGATAGGGATGAAAACTTTTATTTCACCAAAGATCAATATCAAAGTCTACTAGGCTTAATTCAGAATCCAAGCGATGAAACCATGCACTAATCAAATATGGTGCAAACTAATGATGTTTATAATGTTGCTGCTTTATCAGGTAACATTAACGTCCAACGGGTCCTTGACACTTGTGCTACAGACCATATTACCTACATATGGACCTCCTTATTTTTCCACAAGAAATTAAACTTATTCCCATCAGATTACCCAATGGTACTTAAGTAGTTGCCACATATTATGGAAATGTCTACCTCTCTCCTTTACTTACATTGTCTAATGTCCTTTATGGTTCTTGTTTTCGTGCCAATCTGATATCCATATTAAAGTTATTTGGTGAATCTAATTGCCACATAATTTTTTCGCTCATTAACCTATTCTATTATGCAGAATATCAATGGGAAGACGATTGGTTCTGCTAGTCTACAAAATGGCTTGTTCATCCTCAATTCCACAATTGAGAGTTCTATCAAGAATAAAGACTCCAATAAATGCTATAGTAGTATGATGGCAGACTCTACAATTTGGCACCAACGACTTGGACATTTCTCTCAATCTATTTTACATAGCATGTCAAAGTACTACCCTTTCATTTCTTGTATCTCCCAACTTGAGGGTGGCTCTTACAGTACATAGCAGCAAACTTCAGTTTAACCTTTTGTTAGTTAGCTTTAATGTGTGTAGTTTAGTTGCTTTGTAATTAGTTAACTCATTTGACATATTAGCTTAGCATGCATTTCTCTATTAGTTATCTCAGCTGGGCTTTTATCATTTTCTGTTTTAGGCCCAATTGGATTCTGCCACTTTCGCATTCGCTTATATATCTGTACTCTTGTATTAGAATAATTAGTTAATGAACGTGCAGTTTTTAGCTTTCATAATATATAGGTTTCTTCTCTCTACTATGGTGACGATGGTTGTATGATGACACCGATGATGGTGGTGGTGTGGTAGTGGTGATGGCATGGTAGTGGTGGTGATGGTTGCGGTTGTGGTAGTGGTGGTGATAGTGACAATGACATAGTGGTAGTGATGGTGGCGGTGGCATCATGGTCGTGGTGGTGGTGACGACGGCGACAATGATGGTGATGGTCATGTCAGGGTGGTGGTGATGATAATGGTAGTGGTGGAGAATGATTGAGAGAACAAGTGTTTCTCATTTTGTATCCAGGAATAAAAAATAGTAATTTTTTATTCCTTTTTTTGTTCCCAGGACAGAAATTGAACCGGTTCATTTTGAAAAAAGAAAACCAATTTTTTCAAACACTATTTCTATCCATTTATGTTCCCGAGAATAATAATTGAAAAAAAATGATTCTAGGAAGGTTATCATGCACATCTTATAATATGACATAATTATGGGCAAAGTTGAGCCATGAATGAAAAACCTAAGATAGTCGCATAAAAATCTAATCATAATTAGTCTAGGAAAAAAATGAAAACACAATAACTTGATTAGGAAAAACAAGAGAGAAAACAATAAATTGATAAGTAAAGCTTCAACACAAAAATATATGCTTCAGATCAAAAATATGCATTGTAATATAAAATATATTTGTTCTTTTATTATTGACCATAGAAATAATATCTATCTTTAGAGCATATTTTTTATACACCGAAAGTAGGTATTCCCTTTCCTAAAATGGATAAATGGGATATCAGAGAAAATAATCATAAAGCTAAGGATAGTGTAAATGAGTTACTCTTTTTCATATTTGGTAAAAGATGTACCGATTGATCGGTTCATTCTTAATACTGAAAGTATTTTCCTATCTTTATGTTGGTGAATAATTTTTAAAAATCATATAGGAAATAAAATATAGCAAGTACAACAATTTCTTGTTCAGTACAATTTGTTTAATCTTCGGTGGTGTCCAATTAGGAATGGTTACAATGAGAACCATTAAATATTTGAAAGAGAACTTGTAGTTATAGGAAGATGAAGGTGTTATTAGTTAAAGGATGCACTGTGAGTTTGAAGCCACATAGCTATAAAGCGTTTTTTAGGTGGTGTTGGGGAAAAGGTGAAAGAAAGTGAGAGGGAAAGAAAGTGTGAGTAGGTTTGAGTTTATGGTGGTGGTCTAATTGAGTTGTGTGGAGAGAAAATGAAAAAAGAAAAGAAAAAGAAGGACAAAGAGAGAAGCATGTTGCATAGTAATAACATAAGCATTTGCAGAGTAAGAATATTGTAGGGTGAGGCCATTGGAATACAAAGATGAAAGATAAACATATGAATTTTAAATAACCACATTGACCAAAACAATATAAAATATAATCTTTATGAAATCGCCTGAGAAAAGTTAAGCACAAAGTTGTAATGTAGGGCTCGAGACACTTCAGTTAAAGTGCATTGGGTGAACCACCGGTTTACCGAGTTTTTGCATACTTGGTGTGGCTAATTCGGTTGATTCTGGTTCATCACGGCTCGTAAACGTGTCTGGTCTAATGCATCACTCGGATCGACCATGTGACCGATTCACCAGTTATCAAGTTGAACTGGCCGGTCCGAGCCAGTTCCAATAACTTATTGTATAATATATTCACGTAAAATAATCTATTTCTTCCGTGATTATGAATAAAATTTTGCTTGAATGAAGAATGATAATCACATGTTTCTTTTTATCTTAACCAAAAATTTTCGAATGTTGAACTACCAATTTACTTAATAGTTTATATTATTCTCTAACATAATCCTTGCAACTTTTTCACTTTTCACATTGAAATTTTCTACAATTAGATGTTGTCCATCTTCTCCCTTCTAACATCCAAAAATATTCCACCATCACCATATTCTTCTTAACCACCAAACCATCACCCTTTCTAATCATTTGTTTTGCTTTTTGGTTGGAAATTTCAAACCAAATATCTCATTAGAACCTTGTGTACGTTTGGATTTACACTTTGGAGTGGAGTGGAGCAGGGCTTGGATTAGAAGTTGAGAATTAGAGATAACAAGGGTCATCCTATTGAAGAACCTCAACAACTAAGTGTCAGAGAGATTGTAAAAATAATGCCTCGATTGTTGCAAGTTGTACCATTCTTGAAGTCTTTTTTCATGCTTGTTTATTATCATCACAACCTAATGCATTGAATTCTTGAAGTCTTTTTGCATAATTGAATTCTTTATTTTGAATGCATTGGTTCCAAACCCATAAACATAATGCCTTTTAAGTTTTGGATTGACAAATATTTTCGAAGTCCATTGACAAATTTAGCTCATGTAGATTATAAAAGTTGATTAAGTCCTGATTGAACGTTTAGAGACAATATAACCACCTCCAAATTTAGCTAATCCATTCAAAAAGGCCTTTGGTCTGGTAAACAATTTAATATGGGAGTGGATTCTCTCATGTGCTAATTAACATCACTATGTCATGTGGGACAATCATAATGATACGTGGGTGGATTAGTGGTGATAAGGGAGGAGAGAAAAAAAATATAAGGATAGGAAATTACACAATCATCACCGTTGATTTTATTATTAATGGTTAAGATCATTTCACATGACATGATCATCATGTTAAATTACACATGAGATAATCCATTTCCATTTAATATTATCTCATTACTACTTATAGAAAGAGAAGACTTGTGACCAGAACCAAAACCTAAAGCGAAGTCTTGTCTTGCACATGAACATATGTTTTTTTTATAGCAATTAGGTCTAGTCGCGTAAATCGCATTCATATTGGTAGGTAGGTGCAACCCATATATGTCATATGAGAAATGAAAGAGTAAACTTTAGCTCTTTGTTTTATGTGGTGTATGCTCCTCTGCCACATGGGGAGTTGGGACAGTGTTCGTGCCCATGTGCTAATGCGATGGACAAGTACATGTGATCATGGCCTTATGAAGAGGTCAAAACACATATGGGAAGCTGGGAATAGCAATTGACCCAAAGAGATATGGAAGCCAACATATAGTATACTAATGATGTGTTGAAGAGAAACACTGCATGTTAGGGTTGAGCTAGAAGCCTAGAATGGAACACAGCCCACAATGTATTCAAAGTCCTACGCATAACTTTGCATGGACTTGTTTTAAGTATTTTAAATTGCAATTATGGTCACGCTACATTCATGGTTGCCTTGCGGGCCAATGCAATCCACAATTGCAAAGTGATGCAGCGACCAAAATGTTAGAGCCGCATGAATCGATTGTGGTTTGCAACAAGCATTGTTTTCTTACAAAAGATTATTCATCCTTAACATATTTTAGTATATCAAGAAATCATTATCACACTTAAACTTGTAGCATTTTACTTGAATTTCTTGCAGGAATCGAATTCCCTTATCTAACCAACAATAATGTTGGCGTTAGTTAAGTAACATTTCGTCTTTATGTGTGTAGGGTCTTTAGGCTCACCTTGCCTCCTCTCTTTGATTATAAAAAAAAAAAAAAACAGTTACAGTTTTTAAATTTTTTTTTTTTTTTTTTTACAAAATAAACCTTATAAAACGGGTTTGTTTGTTTGTTTTTTTTTGTCAAAATCAAAAAACTATTTTTAAAAACTACATTCAAACAGACTTTGAATCTTTAATGGGAAAAAAATATCTAATGATACTTTAGATAACTTTATCTAATGTTCGTTGAAACGACGTCGTTTTGGAATTAAAAAATAAAAACTTAGAATGATAAATACTATTATAACCCTGAAATAAATTAAAAACCTTAAATAAATTAAAATTATAAAAATATCATGATTTCTGTCCCAAAATGACGTCGTTTCGATGAATATTAGATAAAATTATCTAAAGTAACTTTATAAAAAATAAACTCATCTTTTCATTTACAGAAGGGATTTACCTTTATTCTTTAGTAAATAACGGTCAATATTGCTAAAACCTGTGGACACATTATGTGGATTCACAACACCCCCTTATGTTTTTAACCGTTTATTGTCACTTTATCTGTTTAAAGGGAGGACATTTTCTTTTTCTAAGGAGAAAATTTTTCTCCTATTACTAACTCATAGCATAAGTGGATCTCACCTTAAATTTTTTTTTTTCTCTCCACTATTCTATAGACCCATTTTTTATATTACGAGTAACTGGTAGAAAAAAAAATCTCCTTTAAAACGAGAAAATGTTTTCCCTTTTCTAAATATCTCAATCATCATTACGCTAGCATCTTGCAATGCAACTACTTATAAACATTTTTGAAAAATTTAAACGTTTGCCACCTTCACCAAGAACTTGTCTCTGGTAGTGATGAACGATATGTGAGTTATACTTCCAAAGCATACGCACCTGTCCGGAGGGTAAGTGACCAAAATGACATTGTTCATCAACTTTTTTACCTATATGCCACGCGAACAGTCTTATTTCCCAATCTGCCACGGGGGCAAGTTCGCTTCTGACACTGTAAGAACCCGCATCGCTAATTAAGGTAATCAGTAAATTAATTATGATAATTAGGAAATAATTCCATAATTGACCCTAATAATTATTATGAGGCTTTAATAATTACAATTAGTGGGTAAGAATGATGAAAGTCGCTTTTCGGAAGAAAAGCGCAGATACCGGTTCTGCTACTCGGTATAAATGCGTACCGGAAAAGTATCCCGGAAAATTATAACGAATGCATGATAATTACTAGAATATTATGTAGGACTTGTGAAACAAGTTTCAAGTCAAAATAACGAAATCTGATGCCAGAACTGATACTGGCTATGGAAAAGCGCGTACCGGAAAGGTGCTCCAAAAAATAAAATAAAAATATGATAAATCTTAGAAAAATGCGTAGGTCTAGATTCTAAAGTTTGAGATCAAGATCTTTTACTTTGCTATTAAGGCTAATACTGCGCGTGTGTGGCCTTGTGCCTATAAATAGGCATTTTAGGCACACAACCCTAGACATTCTAAAATTTCTACGTGACTTGGGTGGCTGCAGCTTGCCTTCCCTTCTCCCTTCCTTCCTCCTTGGCCACTTTGCTTGAGAGAAACCACCAAGTTGCCACCTTTAGCTTAAATCCTCCCTCTTTCACCATGGAAACACTTGAGTGAGTGCATTGTAAGGAGGTTGTGGTCTTGTTTTCTGAGGGTGTTGCTGTTTGAGGGAGAGTGTGAGGCTGAGTTCCTTCCTTGGCTTGGTTGGGGCCTTGTTCTTGCTTGTGTGGCTTCAAGGATCTACCTTTGAGGCTTGTTGGGAAGGATGGTGTGCCATTTTCGTTCTTCCACATAGACAGAACCTATGAGCTTCAAAGAGAGCTTCATATCTCTGTCTACTCCTATCTCAAGCCTTGGGGTAAGTTACCTCACCATGATCATGAGTTTATCTTGTTTAAAAGTGGTATCTTGGTATGATAATGGGTTTAACATATAACCAACACATAAGTGAACTCATATATGCTTAAAGATGGATCCTTTAACATGTACATGTGTTAAAAGTGGGATCTTTGGACTGGATATTCACGAAATGCAGAAACTGCATTCTGTCGTGAGATATCCGGATATTTGTCGAACAGATATCCGGATATGTCCAGTGTGATATCCGGATATGGCATATCCGGATATGTCCCTTCTGATATCCGGATATCCTGGGTTCTCACAGAACAGTAGCCGTACTGTGTGAACAGTAGGCTAGTGGGTGTGTGTGGACCCAAGTTTAAGGAAGTTGAACTTCTGTAATTAATGAACTAAGTCAGAATCACATGATTAAGGGCTTATGGCTTTGTTGGAAGCCTTAAGACGTAAAACGTAAAGGGAAGGCGTAGTCTTTAAGTTGTATGCTTGTGATGCATTAATATTGATGTATTATTGGTCCATATCAGATTGTGATACTGCTGTTGTGGACTTGTGAGTGGTTGGACTCTTGGCTTGGATAGCTAGCTTGCAAGGTAAGTTTTCGTGTCCTCGGTTTAGCCATTTTGTTGTTCCACCATGTCCCATGGGGATGGGTTTATGCATGCTGTGTTACATGCTTTATTGTTTTGGAAATGCTGTTGAGCTATTTATATGCAATGAGCTTTTATGAGATGCATGTGGTGTCCACCTAGACGGTAAGCCTGAGTATGTGGTACATACAAGATGGTGAAGCTGTGGGTGAGGTGCAGGTAGTATCCATGTACTCATGTAGGTATAGACGTATTCCTACATTTCTCTGGCCAGTAGATTTGATAAACACACATGGCATGATTAATTGCTGCATCGCATAGTTTTGGAACTTATATTGTAAATACTGTTTTAGAACTTATATTACACATGTAAGTGAGCTTGGGGTGGAGACTCCTTGAGGACCCCTTGTCTTACTGAGATTTCTTGTTAGAGATCTCACCCCACGTTTGGGGACGCTTATTTCAGGAGCAGGTAATGTTGAGGGCTCTGGTGGCAGGAGGCCCGAGCTGAGTTGATATGATGATATGCTGACTGCTGTTATGTTTTCCGCTTTATTTATGTTATCATGTTGAGACTATTTTGTGGGCATTGTTGCCTTATTTGGTGAGCATGGGGTTTGTCCATGCCACATGGTTTGACTATTGCCTTTTAATTTAATGTTGTAATTTAAGTATCAGGATTTTGACCCAGGCTGCATGTTGTAGTCCTGTGGTTTTAGATACTCACCTTATATTTATGTACGAGGTATTCAGTTAGTTGTCTTGCAATTTACATACAGGCAGTATTTTTATGAAATTGATTAAGTAATCAAGTTGGTTAAGTTAATGACGTCATAATTGAATTAAAGAAAAAGTTATTCCGCATTTTAATTAAGCGTGGCTTAATACGATAGTGTGTTAACAATCCGGGTTAACACGGGCTGTTACAGACACAGACGAACTCGGTTTGCTGACGTGTCACATTTTTAGTGGATAACAAGTATCAAATTAAAAAATAAAAATAAAATAGAGGTCGCCTGCATGCAGGCGAACTTAATAAAAAACAAAGGTCGCCTATGTCAGAAGCGAACTCTGACACCGTTAATTTCCTGACACGTCATCATGCATAGTTCGCCTACGTCAGAAGCGACCTTGCATGCGTGGCAGTTTGAAAAAATAGTTTAAGAACGTGACATTTAGGTAAATTTGTGTGTGAACAGTGACACAATGGTCCCTGTTCCCCTTTCCGGACAAAGAAAGGTGCATACTGCATACCCGTTTCAAAGTATTAGGCAGCCCATATTCATAATTTCAAAAAGAGATGCCCCAATGTCGGAGTAATGTTTTCTAAAAGTTATTTTAACTTGCTAAGAAAATCAATATCTTTTGAAATCCATATGTGAAAATCAACTCACCCGTGGATTACAAGAAAAAGTTGAAGAGGAGGGAAATAAAGAAGGAATAGGGTTTGTGGTATCCCATGCATGGTATTGAGTTGTCCATTGCCGTCCCATAAGAGCCCAAACAATAGTTCCTTTGTAAAGTCGTATTCAATTATGATTTGATTTTGTGCTAATAAAAATAAAATAAAATGGAATAACAGTGTACCCGAAATAGTACTCTATCTCCAAATAGACATCCGTTTTAGTGCGGTACACTGCAAAATTTGCGTGTATCGGTATCAGCGGCGACATAAATTCTGGATTCCCACACAATCATAAGCAGTAACCCACTATTTTTCAAGAATCTATTATTCTAAATTAAACATCTATACCCACTGTGATTATTTTAAATTAGATTTTTTTAATCCAGATTTTGATTTGTACTTTGTTCTTTAACAACATTTTTCGTTGTCACGTTTGAGTCAAGGGTCAAAGAGGCATGAGAGTTCATATATATCTTCACAGTTCACAGGGATTAAGACTTAATTTTGCTTTTTTAATGGATGTCATACCATCAACATTTTTTCAAGCATGAGGAGTGGATAAATATCTATATGACATACATATCATTCATTGAAACTATTAGGATTTGTCTAGTAGTAAGAGGTTTCAATATGTTATATTAGATTGTGTATTCAATTTCTATTAATATATATATATATATATATATATATATATATGAGTTCGTTTTTTCTGCATTTACTGTAGATGAGTTATCTGCAATAAGCTCAATACGACGTCGTTTTGGAAGTAAATGTAGATAACTTATCTGCATTAACTGTAAAAATTTTTTTCTATATATATATATATATATATATATATATATATATGAGCAGTGGCGGACTCAGAAATTAATATGACGGGGGGCGAAAACAAAAAATATTATATTATGAATAAAAATTCTTACGGTACAATATAAACTGAATATGATTTCTAACAATATATTTTGAATGAAGTTACTATATAATAAAATGTATCATGATCTTTTTGCCTTAATATATATTATATTTTTGTCAATTCATATTCGGCTTTATATCATATAGATCTAAATGGTTTTATTTTTCAATAAGAGAAAATGGTTATATTTTTAAATTTTTGTTTTATTTTACACAGTTAAATTTTTTAATTTGAACCATTCAACCAGTTTCTATCGAAGTGTTTCTACTTCTATATCTTATTTAATTATTTATTAATTTTTAATTATTGTTCTATTTGTTTGGTTTATGTTTTCAAAATATTTTTTATCCATGTGACTTCTCATTTACCTTAAAGCAAAGCACCGTGAACTTCTCTAATTGCCACTATCCATGCAATTTCTATAATGCACATTACTTGTGCTTGTCCTGTCCTCAATAATTCACCCAGGCATCCATATATAAAAAAATTTCCCAGAGCTTTAAGGGGGCGGAGGCCATCCCTAGCCCCCATGTAGGTCCGCCGGTGTATATGAGGTAGGATCTTTGACACCAGTGTCAAATTTCAAGTTTGACATCTCATGTGAGAGTCATTAGATAAAAAAAAGATCACCGGTGTCACATGCTTGCAAATCAGAATTGTTGATCTTTTTTTATCTAGCGACTATTAGATGAGGTGTCAAATTTAAAATTTGATTAAAATTTGACATTAGTATAAAATGATCATGATGCTATATATATACTCATAGTAACTAATATATAGTAGCAGATGGAGACAAATAAAATATTTTGATATTATGCAAATCAAATAAATTCAACAAAATGTCCCAATCCACAATCTGAAATGAAAGATTCTGACAAGTCGCCACAAGATGTGTTTCCCTGTTGACCAGATGAGTAACAAGCCGCGTGAAGTAGCTCGCCCACGTGCCCCAGACGTCGACCTCCACGTGCCCTTCGCAAGGCATTTACTTCATAAATAGGGAGATTGACCACACTACCATCTTTCTGAATATATTACCATAATTGTTGAGGTAGTCAGTTTCTATGGACTTGGACTTGACACGTGTCACATCCTAGTGGCTGGATACAGTGTTGGATCAGAAAATTTTATTTATGTGTGCATATTTAGTGAAGGAGATTTGGGGACAGTGCCTCAGAGAAAAATTAAACAAAGTTTTAAATATATTAAAGAATAAAAGAATATAAACAAAAAGGGATTTATATCCCTCATGTTATATAAACCAATTTTTTTGTTATATTAAGAAAAAGGCAAGATCAATTCATTGAATAATATGCCATATCATTTTCTTTAATATTATATAACTTGTCTTTTTCTTAACATGACAAAAAATCTAGTTCATATAAGGGATATAATCCTCAAACAAAAGAAAAGAAAACTTCGACTTAACATAATAAAATAGCAATCAACTTAATGATATAAAACCACTAAAACATAATGTGTTTCTTTTTTTTTTTTTTTGGGAAAAATGTAAATATATATTAACCCAAAGAGATATACAAAATAGACGGGGTATACCCCGCAGAATCAAAATAAAACACATGCACTAAGTGCAAGAGCCAAAGCTAGTCCACTGGGAGCATGTGCCTAATACAAGTGAGTAAGGTGGGCGTGTCTATACACAAGAAATTTAATCTTGTTAGTAACCTCATCAACCAAAAAAGGGACCTGATCAAAAATTAATGTATTTCTGGCCAACCAAATACTGTAAACTGTCGTAGCTATCACAAGACATCTAGTCTTCCCCAAAATGCCAGAAATCGCTTTCGCTTGAACAAGATGGTTGACACTCCCCTGCAGAGAAATAAATTTACGCTTAATGGGAGACCAGTCTCGCACCTCCTTCCACACACGGATGGCAGTGGGGCAAATAAAAAACAAGTGAGCATTAGACTCCACCCCCGTGTGGCACAGAGGGCAAATCGGATCCATATTCAAGAAAGGTGCTCTGTCCAAAGTAAGCAGCTTGCCTTTTATGGCTAACCAGAAGATGAATGCAACTTTGGGAGGAAGAGCTGTGTTCCAGACAACCTTATGCCAATAAACTCTCGGTTTGGGAAGTCTGAGATACCGATAAGCATTGCTAGCAACAAGAATATTATTTTGAGTCCAGGAGTTTAAGACATGTATTGCCCCATCCTTGTGTTGCTCCCGGACCAAGATAATATCTCTAATCAAAATTAGTTTCTTAAACAAAGGGGAATCAGCAGGGGATGGAGCATGCTCCCAAATATTACCTCCCTGAAGATACTGACTGTGGACCCATTTAATCCAAAGAGAATCTTTTTTGGCATGAATATCCCATAAGATCCTAGCTAGCAAGGCGAGATTCCACTCCTTAAGGTTGAAGAGACCAAGGCCCCCTTCATTCTTCGGAGTACAAATATCCGCCCAAGAGACTAAAGGCTTCGACATGCTATTATTCGGCTTACCCCATAGGAAGTTCCGGCAGATAGCATTGATCCGATTTATAACAGAAATCGGTAGAGGAAAAATACCCATCCAAAAGCTGGCAATACCCTGAATGACAGCTCTGATAAGCTCGAGCTTCCCAGCATAAGATAGAGTCTTTCTGTTATAACACCTCAAGTATTTAAATGTTTATTTTAATGATATATTGAGAAATGATAGTTGATGGATTAGTGAAAATCCATGTATTATGGCCAGAAAGGGCAAAAGGGCAAAATTGTAATTTGCCAACCGTGTGTTAAGAGGCTTAAATATTGAGTTAGAGATTTCAAATGACAAAAGTAAGGTTGGAAATGGAATCAGGGCAAAAAAATTGAGTAAATAGGCAAATTTGGGAAAAATCGATGAATAGTGAATTTTTAGTGTTAAAATACTGAGGTGTGAGTGTACCAATAGGTGTGAAATTTTTATCGTTATTTTGGAGAAAGAAAAATATGTTATGGACTGGAAAAATATTTAGATTAAGGATTTGTGATCGGAATTTTTATCGGAGTGAAAGTTAGATCGCGTGTGGGACCCGTGTGACCGAAGTCACTTGGGCCACCTCCCTTTTTCTTCTTCTTTTCCTTCTTTCTTCTCCATTCCCGTGCGCACCTACAGAGGAAAAGAGAGCAAAAACCTCCATTCTCCATTTTCTTGCCATTTCTTCGTTTCTCCACCGAATCGCTTGGTTTTGGTGTTGAAATCTATCGTAAACAACCTTCCAAAGCCATTGGTAGCATCTAGAAGCCTTGAATCCACCTCTTTGGCCACGTTTTTGGCAAACTCAGAATCGACCCATTAGTGTTCTTGAAGATTTCTTGGAGTTTTGAGCTTCAAATGGTTTAGTGGAACCTTGGTGGTGATCATACTACTCATTGTAAGTATATTTGTGGTCTTTTGATAGTTGATTCCATAGATCTATGAAAATGTGTTCAAAGCTTTGATTTTAGATGTGTGATGATAGAGAGCCCAAATGCAAAAATGCTATTAGATGAAAAGGCCTTAGAATCATGTTTGTAAGCTAGAAATGCTATGTTAAATTTTGGTGAAAAATCTAGGTTTTTAACTTAGAGAATTTTGAGGAATTTTGATGGAAAAATGAGTTTTTGTGTAATTGGGATTTGATGATTGTTGTAGGGTGCCTCACACGGTTGGATTGGAGAAAAGTTAAATTGGAGCATACGTTTGGAACGGATTGCTAAGGATTAAGGTAAACTCTTGGAACTTGGGTTTAATCCCTAGTGAGCTCCACCACGCCTAGAGGAAGGTTGTGGTTGGATGGTGTAGTTATGACATGATGTGTTTGTGTGCTTGTATGCATATTACTTGTGTTTTGTGAAAATTGTTTGGTCACTGGCCAGTTGACGTGTGTTGGGTTTGGACATCCGCTGGAACATTTCGATGGCGAAATACCAGTTGGAATGCCATGGGGTCGACTCATGGGAGCGACACCAGGATGAGCCAAACGTGGGACATCCGCCGGATAGGTCTCTGAGGAGTTCCGGTTGGGTTGGCCATGGAGTTTTCTCAACCATGGGAGAAGCTCTAGGATTGTCTCGGGAGTTATATGATGGAGTCCTTGAACATGAATCCATGAGTGGATGTTCTTGGGTGTCTCCAGGTGGATGGTGATATTGTTTTACTTGCATAGCATATTATGTCATTTTGATACATTTTAGTGAGCCATGGAGTGGAGAGAGCCTCTAGCTCCATTGGTTTACTGAGATATATCCGTATATCTCACCCCGTGTTTGGGGGACCACATTTCAGGTCACTATGAGCCGGGAGGAGCTTCGGGCAAGAAGCCCGTGTAGTGGACGTTGGATTGGCATGCGGTGCATATGGATTGCATGGCTTTTTGGAGGAGTTTATGGAGTGCACATAGCATACCATTAGTATTTTGAGACTTAGGTCATGAACATATTGCATGATGTTATTTTCCATGCTTTTGTTAGTGTTCATGGTCATATGCTAAGTCTTGATATGTTTTATTATTCATGGCTTGGATAACTGTATATTTTGAGTGAGCATGGGACTTGTCCATTGCCACATTCATAGCCTTGAAGCCTTGTTGTGTATTGTTGTAAAAATGGTCCATATGTACATGTAAATGGCCATTATTTTGAGAATGATGTAATTGATGTTAAACTTAAGGAAAATGCATGATGGAAGGGCCTAGAGCCAACATTAGGACATGATTATGTGTTATGTGGAGTACCAAGGGGTTAGGGATGGATTACACACCCTTTTTGGGGCTCAAAACAGCTGTAATCTGTCATTTTGCTGCATAGTAATCGATTACCCAAGCATGGTAATCGATTACCATGCAACAGGGGACGAAAATTGGCTACTGTCTTCACTGGTAATCGATTACTGAGCCTTGGTAATCGATTACCATGTGAGGTAATCGATTACCCAAGGTTGGTAATCGATTACCAGAACAGAGGAGGTCAAAATTTGGCTACTGCCTCATTTTTGACAGGTGGTAATCGATTACCACCCACTGGTAATCGATTACCACAGTGCAATTTTTGAAAATTCAGGTTTTTCTTGACTTAAAGAAAGGGGCATAACTTGATGGGTAGAACTCCAAATGATACGTGGTTTGAAACCACGCGTAGACAACGTAAAGGACTACAACTTGGTAAAAGATGAGAGTAAGATGGTGAGTTTAAATGAAATGAATAAAAAGAATGATCTATGATGTTAGAAAGTGTATGATTCCGCAAATGGCATTTACAATTATAGTGTGGTTTTAATTGATTACGGAAAATGTGTTTATGAAAAAGAAAAGGAATATGTTAAAAGAAAGATTTGCCCGTAATTTAATTAACCTAATCACTGTGATTGTAACTGCGCTTAATATCATAATTAATGTTAACAATACCGGTGTACAACGGGCTGTTACATTTTATGGTATCAGAGCAGTTTTGTTTAGGGAACTCTGATTGTTGTGTGTTTGTATCTTGTGTGCCATAGCTATCTGTGAACTATTTATGATTAATGTATATGTGATTCCTCAGTGTGGGTCTGATCAGCTCATTCCTTTGTGTTACATGTACAGATATCATGAGTAGGGCACGAGGTCGCCGTGGGGCACGTGGTGCAGGTCCTTTGCCACCGGATCCGATCACTGCAGCACTGAATGCTCTGCAGGCGGAAACGGCTGCAAATAGAAATATGACTGAGAACCTGATGAAAGCAAATCAGGATATGATGCAGGCCTTTATGGCTGAGTTGAGGGCGGATAGAGGTCGTCCTAGGAGGGAAGATACACCTCCGCATACGGCTACGGTGACTCCTACACCGACGCCATCTGTTACTCCTCAACAGGGGGAGAGTGGGGCTAGTCACCACACTGGTGAGGCTAGTCATCATACTACTACGGATCCTAGTTATGTTCCTGATCCGTCATCTGTTGCCCAATCTACTGGGGCTGCTGGGCAGGTGCTTGATAATGCTGACGATGAGCGTAGGCTCATATCTTTTAGGAAACATAAGCCACCCGCATTTCTGGGGTCAAGGGACCCAAAGGAGGTCACTGCTTGGTTGAGGGGCATGGACAAGATTTTTCAGGTTATGAGGTGCCAAGATCCGCAGAAGTTATTGTATTCTGTTTATATGCTGGAGGGTGATGCCCAGGAGTGGTGGGACAATGTGTCTCGCCCATTTATTATTCAGGGTGAGGTCCTTACTTGGACTATGTTTGAAGGTCTTTTTCATGAAGAATATTTTCCCCGTGATGTTCGGGAGGCTAAGCAAGGTGAATTTGATAATCTGGTACAGGGTGTTATGACTGTGGATGCCTATGTGGCAAAATTCAATGAACTTGTCAAGTTTGCTAACTATGGAGGTACTCTACCTACTCCGGAATTCCTGTCAGCTAAATTTCAAAGAGGGCTGAGTGAGAAGATTGCAAAGAGGATGTCTAATACTGCTGTGAGGAACTTTGCTGATTTGGTGACCCAGTGCAAACGGGTCGAAACTGTTTATGGAAGATATCCGAAATCTGATTCTACAAAAGAGCAAGATGTTAAGAAGACACCTGGTCCTTCTGGTAATGCCAACAGAGGAGGTTTTAATAATAGAGGTAGGGGGTTGCATGTGAGGCAGCCTCCTGGTCAGTTCAAGAGGGGTGGAAACACTGGTGGTGGTGGTGCTTCGGACAGATATTTTACCCCACGATGTGGGAAGTGTGGGAAATACCACAAGGGTGTGTGTGGTGCTGGTCCATTGTCTTGTTTTAAGTGTGGTCGGAATGGCCATTTTGCTAGAGAGTGTCCGTCTTCTACGGGGCAGGCTGCGAATCTGCAGGCCTTGCCGCCACCTACTACTATTGCTACTCCTATTGCTGCCGTTCCTACTGTGGGACGGGTTTATACTACAAATGCTCAACATACTGAAAAGGCTCCGAATTTGGTTAAAGGTATAATTTTTCTATCTAATGTTGATTTATCTGTGTTGTTTGATTCGGGAGCAACACATTCATTTGTGGCGGACTATGTGGCTAAGGCGTTGGACTTAAAGGTAACACGGATGGTTCCTCCGATGCGTATAACTACTGCTACAGGAGAGGTTAGTGAATCGTCTTGGATTTGTGAAGATGTGAAGTTCACTTATTTAGGCAGGGGTTACACCATTGATTTAATTATCTTACCCCTGGCCTCTGTCAATTTGATTTTGGGGATGGATTGGTTTTCTCGGAACTGCGCAATGATTGATTGCTGCGGAAAGAGGTTGTTGCTATCTCACGAGAGGCCGTCTGTTTGTCCGTCTTTATATTTGTCTGTCAGTCAGACTGTGAAAGCCTTGAAGGCTGGAGATCTGGGTTATGTTTTGTTGGGCGGATTGGTGGGTGATAAAAAGGAAGAGATTTCTGCTATTCCAGTCGTTAATGAGTTTGAAGATGTATTTCCGGATGAGATACCGGAATTCCCACCTGAGAGAGAGATTGAATTCTCGATTGATTTATTGCCTGGTGTGGGGCCGATCTCTTTGGCTCCATATCGGATGTCGCCACTTGAGTTGGCTGAGCTGAAGAAACACATTGAAGAATTATCTGCGAAGAATTTTATTAGGCCGAGTGTGTCTCCGTGGGGAGCACCGGTTATATTTGTAAAGAAAAAGGATGGTAGCATGAGATTGTGCACTGACTACCGACAGCTGAATAAAGTGACTATTAAGAACCGGTACCCATTACCGCGTATTGATGATTTATTAGATCAGTTGAGGGGTGCCTGTGTATTTTCAAAGATTGATCTCCGGTCCGGATATCACCAGATTCGGATTAAACCGGAGGATGTACCTAAAACAGCTTTCCGATCCAGATATGGACATTTTGAATATCAAGTGATTCCTTTCGGGCTTACTAATGCCCCGGCGGTGTTCATGGACTATATGAACCGCATTTTTAAACCGTATTTGGATCAGTTCGTGATTGTATTCATTGATGACATTTTAATCTATTCTAAGAGTAAAGAGGAGCACATGGACCATTTGAGGACTGTGTTGCAGGTGTTAAAAGACAAGAAACTGTATGCTAAACCGTCTAAGTGTGAATTCTGGTTGTCTGAGGTGCAATTTTTGGGTCATGTTATTTCTGCAAGTGGTGTTGCAGTGGATCCAAGCAAGATTGAAGCGGTAAGTGACTGGGAACGACCTAAGACTGTGACTGAAATTAGAAGTTTTCTGGGGCTTGCTGGCTATTATCGCCGATTTATACAGGGATTTTCTGCAATGGTTCTACCGTTGACTCGATTGACACGAAAGGATACTCCTTTTGTGTGGACCCAGGAATGTGAGGACTGTTTTCTGCTACTTAAAGAGAAATTGACTACTGCTCCGGTGTTGACTCTACCTGATCCGGAGGGTGAGTTTGTATTATATTGTGATGCTTCTAAGAAAGGTTTAGGGAGCGTGCTGATGCAGGAAGGAAAAGTTATTGCATATGCGTCTAGGCAGTTGAGGCCGCATGAAGAAAATTATCCGACGCATGACTTAGAATTGGCTGCTATTGTGTTTGCCTTGAAAATTTGGAGGCATTTTCTGTATGGGATGAAGTTTGCTGTGTTCAGCGACCATAAAAGCTTGAAATATTTATTTGATCAGAAGGAGCTGAATATGAGGCAGCGTAGATGGGTTGAATTTTTGAAAGATTATGACTTTGAGCTGAAATACCACCCGGGAAAGGCCAATGTTGTGGCAGATGCATTGAGTAGGAAGTCTGTTAACTTATCTCATATGATGATGTGGGACAACGAAGTGATTGAGCAATTCCGTGATATGAAAATAACGGATTTCTTTGCAGGAAGAATGTGTGATATGGAGTTGACTCGGATTGAGAACGAGCTGCACGAGAAGATTAAAGAGACTCAGATTCGCAATGAAAGTATAAAGTATTTGAAAGGCCAGAGTGGCATATCTGTGAATGAACAAGGACTACTATTATATCAGGGCAGGATTGTTGTGCCCAAGGAACTTGCAGAGGAAGTTATGACTGAGGCCCATAAGGGCCAATATGCTATCCACCCAGGTGCCACAAAGATGTACCAAGATTTGAAAGTGAAGTTCTGGTGGCCTGGTATGAAAAGGGATGTTGCCGAGTACGTGTCTAAGTGCTTGGTTTGCCAGAAAGTGAAAATAGAGCATCAGAAACCTGCTGGATTACTTCAGCCGCTGGATATACCTGAATGGAAATGGGAAAGTATTTCTATGGATTTTGTTGTTGGATTGCCGAGAACTCAAGCTGGTTATGATTCGATTTGGGTTATTGTGGACCGACTTACGAAGTCTGCACATTTTCTACCAGTACGTGTGGATTACACCACAGAGAAGTTGGCAACACTTTATGTGAAGGAGATTGTTAGACTCCATGGGATACCGATTAGCATTGTGAGTGATCGGGACCCGAAGTTTACTTCACGATTTTGGGGAGCTTTGCAGCAGGCTTTTGGCACTCAGCTCCGGCTGAGCACTGCTTATCACCCGCAGACTGATGGTCAGACTGAGAGGACCATACAGACACTTGAGGATATGCTGAGAGCATGCACACTGGAACAGGGTAATGCTTGGGATAAGTATTTACCACTGGTGGAGTTTTCTTATAATAACAGTTTTCATTCCAGTCTGGGTATGGCACCATATGAGGTTTTGTATGGCAGGAGGTGTCGTACGCCCACTTGTTGGACTGAGGTAGGCGATAAAGAGAGATTTGGTCCGGATTTTGTGCAGGAAACGACAGTGCAGATTGAAATGATTAGAGAAAAATTGAAACAGGCACAGAATCGGCAGAAAAGCTACTATGACAATAAGCATAGACCGCTGGAATTTGAAGAAGGTGACCATGTTTTTGTACGTTTGTCGCCGGTCACAGGTGTTGGCCGTGCGTTGGGTGTGAGGAAGCTGAGTCCACGATTCATTGGGCCATATCAGATTATGAAAAGAGTAGGATTGGTGGCCTATCAGCTTGCCTTACCCCCTCAGTTGTCTAATCTACATGATGTCTTTCATGTGTCGCAGTTGCGACGTTATGTCCCGGATGAGTCACATATTGTGATGCCGGATAATATTGAAATCAGGGAGAACTTGAAGACTCCCATTGGTCCTATGGCAGTATTGGATCGCAGTGAAAAGCGATTGAGAAGTAAAGTGATTCCCATGCTGAAGATTCAGTGGGAAGGCCGCACACCTGAGGAGGCTACTTGGGAGCGGGAGGACGAGATTCTCCGGCTGTATCCTGAGTTAGTGAGCAGGTATGATTTAATTTTGCGGACAAAATTTCAAAAAGGTGGGGTGAATATAACACCTCAAGTATTTAAATGTTTATTTTAATGATATATTGAGAAATGATAGTTGATGGATTAGTGAAAATCCATGTATTATGGCCAGAAAGGGCAAAAGGGCAAAATTGTAATTTGCCAACCGTGTGTTAAGAGGCTTAAATATTGAGTTAGAGATTTCAAATGACAAAAGTAAGGTTGGAAATGGAATCAGGGCAAAAAATTGAGTAAATAGGCAAATTTGGGAAAAATCGATGAATAGTGAATTTTTAGTGTTAAAATACTGAGGTGTGAGTGTACCAATAGGTGTGAAATTTTTATCGTTATTTTGGAGAAAGAAAAATATGTTATGGACTGGAAAAATATTTAGATTAAGGATTTGTGATCGGAATTTTTATCGGAGTGAAAGTTAGATCGCGTGTGGGACCCGTGTGACCGAAGTCACTTGGGCCACCTCCCTTTTTCTTCTTCTTTTCCTTCTTCTTCTTAATTCTCACGTGCGGTCCTACAGAGAGGAAAAGAGAGCAAAAACCTCCATTCTCCATTTTCTTGCCATTTCTTCGTTTCTCCACCGAATCGCTTGGTTTTGGTGTTGAAATCTATCGTAAACAACCTTCCAAAGCCATTGGTAGCATCTAGAAGCCTTGAATCCACCTCTTTGGCCACGTTTTTGGCAAACTCAGAATCGACCCATTAGTGTTCTTGAAGATTTCTTGGAGTTTTGAGCTTCAAATGGTTTAGTGGAACCTTGGTGGTGATCATACTACTCATTGTAAGTATATTTGTGGTCTTTTGATAGTTGATTCCATAGATCTATGAAAATGTGTTCAAAGCTTTGATTTTAGATGTGTGATGATAGAGAGCCCAAATGCAAAAATGCTATTAGATGAAAAGGCCTTAGAATCATGTTTGTAAGCTAGAAATGCTATGTTAAATTTTGGTGAAAAATCTAGGTTTTTAACTTAGAGAATTTTGAGGAATTTTGATGGAAAAATGAGTTTTTGTGTAATTGGGATTTGATGATTGTTGTAGGGTGCCTCACACGGTTGGATTGGAGAAAAGTTAAATTGGAGCATACGTTTGGAACGGATTGCTAAGGATTAAGGTAAACTCTTGGAACTTGGGTTTAATCCCTAGTGAGCTCCACCACGCCTAGAGGAAGGTTGTGGTTGGATGATGTAGTTATGACATGATGTGTTTGTGTGCTTGTATGCATATTACTTGTGTTTTGTGAAAATTGTTTGGTCACTGGCCAGTTGACGTGTGTTGGGTTTGGACATCCGCTGGAACATTTCGATGGCGAAATACCAGTTGGAATGCCATGGGGTCGACTCATGGGAGCGACACCAGGATGAGCCAAACGTGGGACATCCGCCGGATAGGTCTCTGAGGAGTTCCGGTTGGGTTGGCCATGGAGTTTTCTCAACCATGGGAGAAGCTCTAGGATTGTCTCGGGAGTTATATGATGGAGTCCTTGAACATGAATCCATGAGTGGATGTTCTTGGGTGTCTCCAGGTGGATGGTGATATTGTTTTACTTGCATAGCATATTATGTCATTTTGATACATTTTAGTGAGCCATGGAGTGGAGAGAGCCTCTAGCTCCATTGGTTTACTGAGATATATCCGTATATCTCACCCCGTGTTTGGGGGACCACATTTCAGGTCACTATGAGCCGGGAGGAGCTTCGGGCAAGAAGCCCGTGTAGTGGACGTTGGATTGGCATGCGGTGCATATGGATTGCATGGCTTTTTGGAGGAGTTTATGGAGTGCACATAGCATACCATTAGTATTTTGAGACTTAGGTCATGAACATATTGCATGATGTTATTTTCCATGCTTTTGTTAGTGTTCATGGTCATATGCTAAGTCTTGATATGTTTTATTATTCATGGCTTGGATAACTGCATATTTTGAGTGAGCATGGGACTTGTCCATTGCCACATTCATAGCCTTGAAGCCTTGATGAGTTATGTTGTAAAAATGGTCCATATTGCATGTAAATGGCCATTATTTTGAGAATGATGTAATTGATGTTAAACTTAAGGAAAATGCATGATGGAAGGGCCTAGAGCCAACATTAGGACATGATTATGTGTTATGTGGAGTATCAGGGGATTAGGGATGGGTTACACACCCTTTTTGGGGCTCAAAACAGCTGTAATCTGTCATTTTGCTGCATAGTAATCGATTACCCAAGCATGGTAATCGATTACCATGCAACAGGGGACGAAAAATTGGCTACTGTCTTCACTGGTAATCGATTACTGGCCTTTGGTAATCGATTACCATGTGAGGTAATCGATTACCCAAGGTTGGTAATCGATTACCAGAACAGAGGAGGTCAAAATTTGGCTACTGCCTCATTTTTGACAGGTGGTAATCGATTACCACCCTCTGGTAATCGATTACCACAGTGTAATTTTTGAAAATTCAGGTTTTTCTTGACTTAAAGAAAGGGGCATAACTTGATGGGTAGAACTCCAAATGATACGTGGTTTGAAACCACGCGTAGACAACGTAAAGGACTACAACTTGGTAAAAGATGAGAGTAAGATGGTGAGTTTAAATGAAATGAATAAAAAGAATGATCTATGATGTTAGAAAGTGTATGATTCCGCAAATGGCATTTACAATTATAGTATGGTTTTAATTGATTACGGAAAATGTGTTTATGAAAAAGAAAAGGAATATGTTAAAAGAAAAATTTGCCCGTAATTTAATTAACCTAATCACTGTGATTGTAACTGCGCTTAATATCATAATCAATGTTAACAATACCGGTGTACAACGGGCTGTTACAGAGGCACACCAAGATACCTGAACGGGAATTCACCCAGCTGAAACCCAGTGAGACGCTGCACCTCAGAAATTGAATCAAGATCCATACCGGCATATAGATAGCAGATTTCTCATTACTGATGGAAAGGCCCGAAACCGAGCAAAAATGAGAGAGCCTAGCAAAAATAGTGGCAACGGACGGAACATCTCCTCTGGAAAAGAGCATAATGTCATCCGCAAAAGCTAGGTGGGATAAATTGAGGTCACCACAAGCCGGATGAAATTGGAAGTTAATGTTGTCCTTGTGGCCATTTAGATCCCTAGATAGGTACTCGAGACACAGAACAAACAAAAAAGGAGAAAGGGGATCACCTTGCCTGAGGCCCCTACCACCCTTGAAGTGACCATTGATTGCCCCGTTCACCACCACACTGAAAGAAGTAGTTGTGACACACTCCATTATCCAATCCCTGAATGTGGGAGGAAACCCAACTGATGTAAGCATCCACTTGAGAAACTTCCAAGAAACAGAGTCATAGGCCTTATGGAGATCAACTTTCAGAAGGCAACGAGGAGAAATCCTTTTCCGGGAGTATTTCCTCAGAAGCTCCTGGGTTAGGAAAATATTATCAATCATATTCCTATTCTTCAAAAAAGCAGACTGAAAAGGGCCAATAATCAATTCCAGAACCGGGGCTATACGGGAAGCAAGAATCTTGGAAATAATTTTATACAAAATGTTGCAGCAAGATATCGGCCTGAAATGGTTCACTTGATTAGCCTGATCGGACTTGGGAATGAGAACAATGAAAGCATGATTAATTTGCTTGAGTAACTTCCCAGAAGTAAAGAATTCATTCACAGCATCATAAATATCATCCCCTATAATGCTCCAAGCTTTTTTAAAGAATCTAGAGCTGTAGCCATCAGGACCAGGTGACTTGTTATCATCCATGGAGGAAAGAGTATTCCACACATCTATTTTAGAAATAGGAGCAAGTAAGCTGTCTAAGCAAGAGGTCGGGACCTTTGGACCTGTTTCACAAATGGCAGTAATAGGAGAGCAATCAGTGGTAACAGCTTGAAATAACTTACTGAAGTGGCTAACAAAAGCCTCGGCTATTTGGGGCTGCGAAGATGTGGTTTGGCCATTCTGAAGAGTAATGGCTGCTATGAACCGAGCATGGCGAGACCTCTTGATATACGCATGGAAAAAGGAGGTGCAACGGTCCGCCTGTATAAGATATCTATTTTTCACAATTTGAGCAGTTTGAGAATGGTCGGCCTTGCGCAGATTCATGATCTGATGTCTGCTCTTATCCGCCAAGCATAATAAATCCGGGTCATTGGGAGCCTGCTGGAGAGCAAGGAGAACCTGATTATACTCCAACTCGGCTTGGTCAATCCTAGTAGACAACCCATTGAGCTCCGAGGTAGCAAGGGACTTAATAGAATTCTTAAGCGCTTTTAACTTTTTACAAACGGACCACATCTTACAGCCCATAAATTGTTGGTCCCAACCAGTGGAAACAACATCCAGGAACTGGGGGAGACTTGTAATAGCATTATTGAATCTGAAAGGCTGCTTGGTTCTCGGACAATTAGCACTGGTATTAATGATCAAGGCTGCATGGTCAGAGACAGATTGAAACCCCGAAATCTGACAGCTAGAGTTGATGAAACTAGTGCTCCAGCTAAGATTGCAAACTGCTCTGTCAATTTTGCTCCAGATCCTACCATTAGTCCAAGTGAAGAAGGGTCCATGAGAATTAAGGTTGGCCAAGGCCAATTCAATACAGCAATCATTAAAGTCCTTGATCTCATAGGCCGAAACATCCGCTCCATGTAGCCGATCAGAGGGTGAAGAGATGCTGTTGAAGTCCCCCAAAACTAGCCACGGGATGTCAGTGGAAGGAGCTAAGTTCACCAGTGTAGCCCACAAAGCCTTCCGGGCCGAAATGGAATGAAGACCATATGTGAAGGTGACAAGAAACTCCTTGTTGGACTCCTTGCACACACACAAGCAATGTATAGTCTGAGCAGTACAACCTAACACAGATAAATCAGACTTATTAGCATTCCATAACACAATGATTCTACCAGCATTGTGAGAATTCAGATTATGAGAGAACTTCCACTCTTTGAACTTCGAATGCATTATGTTGTTAACAGCAGCCAAGTCGAGCTTAGACTCCAAAATAGCCATGATATCAATCCCATTGGAACTGATAAATTTTCGCATCATGCGATGCTTTAGGGGCATATTGAATCCCCTAATATTCCAAGAGGATTTGATCATATTGATGGAGAGGGGATCGCATCCCCCACACCAGAATTAATAGTGGTTTTAGGCTTTTTCTTCGCTGCCAACATTGCTTGGGGACTGCCACAGTTATCCAAGCTGTTGCTAAGTATTTTCGGCTTGGGCTTCTTGATTTTAGGAACAGGTGGGTTCGAGACAGGGTCACCCATTGCACCCGGTTTGTGAGCTTTAGCAACAGAGGGGGCTGAGGCTGCACTTTTAGCAGGAGACATAGGCACCTCTAACTTCCCTGTATGATCACTAGGCACAGCCAGCTTTGATTTCGCATCATGAACAATAGGTGCTGCACCCGGTTGGTAGGCCTTATCAACAGAGGGGGCTGTAGTTGCACTTTTAGCAGGAGACACAGGCACCTTTAGCTTCCCATTATGATCCAAAGAGATGGCCAGCTTAGTTTTTTCAGCAAGTTCAATAGGAGCTGCTGCCACACTTTGGCTAGTGGACCCAGCAATAACAGAAGAATGTGACAGAGCTATTTTTGAGTTCCCTTTAATACCAATAAGCTCAGCTGCTGGCATATCAGTAGTACTTGGGATAGAGTGGACCAACATCACCTTTTTTGTTGCCTTAAAAGGCCTACCCGATAGCTTGCCTGCGTACAGATTCCTCAAATTGGTTTTAAGCTTCTTCTTTCTAGATTTGGATGCAACAACAGTAAAGCCGTCCCCTAACATCAAGGCATCAGATTTAGAGGGCTCCAACATGCTAACAGGATGCTGGACTTGTACCTGGTTTGCAACAGCCGAAATAGGTTCTTTAGGTGCCTCAACCGAATCTTTAGCTTTGGGAGCGTAAGTGCAAGAGTCAACTTCATGTCCTATGGTTTTACAGTAGGAACAGAAAGCTGGTTCAGTCTCATACTCCACAGGTTGTACTAGCTCAATACCATTGGGCATTTGGATACACACGACCTGAGTTAAGTCCTTAGAAGCATCAACCTCCACTAATGCCCGAGCAAAAGAGATTGAACCCGCAGTGGCTGTTAGATGATCAGATCTCAACGGCTTACCTATTTTGCTTAGGATTTTCCCAAGGGCCTTTTTGCACCATAGCTCCAAAGGTAGGTTCCTCAGCCTTAACCAAACTGGAATTTTACTAAGTTCCTCATCCCCAAAGTGGAAGAAAGGGGGCATTGGTTTTAATAGGAGAGGGCTCTTGAAAACAAAGTAAGGACCCGCTTTAAGGACCTTGTTCATGTCCTCTTCGGTTGTGAATTTAAAGATCAGCCACCCGCTAGAGTGTGGAGAGTAGGAATACTCCACTCCCCATTTCCTACACACATTGAGTAGAGCTTTGAGGCCTGGAAACTTCCCAGCTATATACCCGATCAAACAAAAGCCAATGGTTTCCTCATATCTTGCACATCACCAAATTCGACTATGACCTTGTCATCCGAAGTTGAAGGATCAATTTCATCATTCCACTGATGGCCTTTATTTTCTGATCTATTATCTTTGAAAAGATTGGCCCATGGAGCATTAGAGAGGGTTGGCTGCTGAGGTTTAGAATCACTCGCCCCATTAGAATTGTCCTCCACCTCTTCAGTGACTGAATCTTCCACTCCTAGTGTTACAGAGCGATCTGAAGATATTGCACATTTGGAATTAGGAGTCACCTTAAGGGAGTTCAGATTTGCTGAAGTACCCTCAGTTTCAGAACAGTCCTCTAGTTGGGGACTATCGTCAAACACTTGGTCTGCAACCGGAACTGTGTTTGGAGAGGTGGTAACTTGCAAAACGGAACTGGCCTCCCCATCCACAGCAACAATAGAGATACCCTGCACATCAGAAACCAACTTTTTCTTTTTGTTCTTCCCCATTATGGGGAGAACTAAATAACAATAACTCACAAACCGTATTAAATAGACCACCAACCGGTTACCAGGGAGAGAATAAGAGAGTAAATGCCCAGGGTCCCACCAGCAACTTAAGACAAAGAACTGGATCTGGACGTGGAGGGATATTTGTGAAAGTCTTGAATAAAGCACCACAGGAACCTACCACCGAATAAACAAAGCCACCACCGCTTAAGAGATCTGGAACGAATAATCAAGGATGAACTATTGCCTAGTTGCAGGAGACACAGGGCCCCACTTCTTAAACACCAACGTGCTACCAAAATGAAAGACGGAACCGAACAGAAGCACCTTCAACAACACGTGGCTGAAGCTGGACACCAGAAGCCAGCTCACGCGTTGCAAGCAGATCCATAAATTCCTACGGAAGACAAGTCCA
Organism: Gastrolobium villosum; assembly: GCA_032173675.1. NCBI lineage: Eukaryota > Viridiplantae > Streptophyta > Magnoliopsida > Fabales > Fabaceae > Gastrolobium > Gastrolobium villosum. Next base: position 14,938 of record JAVKPL010016234.1, on the reverse strand, counting down.
AAGCATCAAAGCAGAGGTTCCAACTTCCTTCCACGATACAGAGAAGATAACCAGGATAACTCTAAGGAGAAAGACCCCCCACGATGGCCAAGCCACAGGGAATCCCCCTGCGGTGGTTGGTTCTCCCGTTAGAGTTAGGAGAGAGAACAGAGGACTATGATTTAATGTCGCTCTTTTTACATAATGTGTTTCTTTCTTAGTACTTGTGCTTGTATTCCTGGCGGCAACGCAGCCACTAAAATTGCTCTTAGAGTGACATTCCTAATTAATTAAAAAATATATATCTGTTTTACTAAAAAATATATGACCAAATTTATGTGCGCATTTGCACACATTAACAACCAGACAGGTTCGCCAATGGCTGGATACATAATTTATTTAAACCAAAGTTGATGAGGTAGTCAGCTACTTTGGTACATACAACTAAGTCTTCCAGCTGCTGGAGGAGTGACATGTTCTCGTCCATAGTAGCTGATTACCTCAACGACTATTGTGTTGTAGCTGTATGGAAAAAAATTTCAAAACCGTGACATTCAGGTATATTATATTCAAAAGGAGGCAATACGGTCAATGTCCATCATAAATAACGTTGATTTTCAAACCTAGCTAGTCTGTCACGGTCTCACCTTCCCTCATTCATTTACTGTAATATATATATATATATATATATATATATATATATGAGGTAGGATCCTTTGATACCGGTGTCAAATTTGAAGTTTGACACCTCATCTAAGATCCGTTAGATCAAAAAAGATCAAAATGACTCTGATTTGTAAGTATGTGACACCATTGATCTTTTTGATCTAATTAACGGCTCTTAGATGAGAACTTCAAATTTGACACCGGTGTCAAAGGATCCTGCCTATATATATATATATATATATATATATATATATATATATATATATATATATATATATATATATATATATATATATATATATATAAGGTAGGATCCTTTGATACCAGTGTCAAATTTGAAATTTGACACCTCATCTGAGAGCCATTAGATCAAAAAAGATCAACAACTCTGATTTATAAGCATGTGACACCATTGATCTTTTTTTATCTAATGGCTCTCAGATGAGGTGTCAAATTTCAAATTTGACACTAGTGTCTAAGGATCCTACCTCTATATGGGATAATTCCACACACACACACACACATATATATATATATAATAAAATCATATTTAAAGTTGTTGTTCGTACAACAATAACATACGTATAGTTATAATTTCTCATATTTAATGCTTTTACCTTTTGTATGGTTATAATTTCCCACATTAAATGCTTTAACCTATATATATGAAAAATTTGTCAGTGCTGCATGTAAAACAACAGTAGAAAAATTGATATATATATATATAGAGAGAGAGAGAGATGATCCTTTGACACCGGTGTTAAACTTTGAAATTTGTCACCAAATCATAACCGTTGATTTTCTTCAATCAACGGTTATCATTTGGTGTCAAATTTTAATCGTTGATTGGTCGAAATCAATGATTAGAATTTGGTGTCAAATTTTAAAGTGTGACATTGGTGTCAAAGGATATATATATATATATATATATATATATATATATATATATATATATATATATATATAAGCAGGATCCTTTGACACCTGATCTGAGAGCCATTAGATCGAAAAAGATCAATGGTGTCACATGTTTACAAATCAGAGCCATTCATCTTTTGTGATCTAATGGCTCTCAGATGAGGTGTCAAAATTTCAAATTTGACACTGGTGTCAAAAGATCCTACCTTTCTCTATATATATAAACTATATCATACTAATTACTATCATATATAAATGAGGAGGGATATTCTCACTACCAAAATTTTTCACTACCAACTTACTACCTATCTAATCACCATTAAATTAATATTTTCTCACTCTGCAACAACTTTTTAACATTATCTCTCTTTGATCCAATGGTAATGGGATGGGTAGTAAGTTAGTAGTGAAGATTTTTGGTAGTTAGAATATCCTCACTCTATATAAATTTGCACAATGTTTTTGAAGTTGGTAGGATCAAACTTCGTCTATGAAATTTATAATCACGGCATTAATTTGAAACACTTTACAGTTTTGATATTTTAAAGTAAGGACTTAATAAGTATATCTTTAGTTTTGGGTGAAAAATAATGGGAGAATGATTGCACCTGTTTCTTATTTGATATGTAGGGAGGAAAATTTAGTTGGATGAATTATTTGTGAGGTTCACATATTTTGCATTCCTAGCTATAGGTCTATTTAGAATCATGGAGGTAAAAAAAAAAAAAAAAAAAATAGGGTTGAAAAGAAAACATAAGGAAACGAAGAGTTATCACTTTTTTTTAACAAGTGTAAATGTTTTATTCAATATAACCAAATTATGTTTGGATTGCGAAAACTTTTTGACAATATATAAATGGGTTCGCCCTCCGGTAAGTCTAATACGACATCGTTTTAGTCGGAAATTATGGTGTTTTTAGAATTTTAATTTATTTCAGGGTTATAATAGTCTTTGTATTTATGATTTTTCGACGTCGTTTTGGAAATAAATGCAGATAACTTATCTGTATTAACTGCAGAAATATTTTTCCCTATAAATAATAATTTTGAGGAGGGATATTCTCGATACCAAAATTTTCTACTACCAACTTACTACCTAACTAATCACCATTAGATGAACATTCTCTCTCTTCAAAAACTTTTTAACATTCTCTCTCTTACATCAATGGTGATATGATTAGTAGTAAGTTAGTAATGAGAATTTTTGGTAGTTGAAATATCCACACTCATCATTTTAACCCAGAAAATTAAGTTCTTAAGTGAAAGTATATATATTGTTATATTATTCCTTAACATAAACAATTATTCTTTCTCCACTTTCTATCCTATCATTTTCTCTCTTGTCACAGTTAATTTTTCTCTGAACTCCATAGTTCGTCTCACATAAAATTATGTCACAAGAGAACTTATTCCGTTTTTTATATCATCATGTGAAAATGAATGACGAATTTTCTTCCTTTCTTTATTTTCATTAAAAAAAATGAAAATGCATATAAATAAATACCAAATTACTTTCGTACCTTTTATTTAATAAAATATACTTAGTTAAAATATTTTTAATAATAAATAAAGTGGAAAAATAATGGGAGACTCCAAGAATCATATTCTTACCCTACGGATTCAAAGTAATGTGTCACCCAATAAAATGCACTGATTCACACAAGACTGACCTAATTAATAGCAGAAACAGAATATTTCGCTGTTATAGTGATAAAAGGAGTTTGATACTTGATAGCTAGGATAAGCTGCTTTAATGTAAAATTGGATTCCTTCTACCTACCTAGCTAGCTAAAGATGTTGAGGGACAAGTTAGGCTATCAAGAAGTTTAGAAATGAGCAAACCGACCGAATTGTCTTGTAGAGGAGACATATTGTCTAAAAGGACGACCTCAACATAGGGAAAATCCTCGGTCTTGTTGCACAAAAGTGAACCAGACAGACCAAAAACGCTTTGCAAAACATGGAAGCATGCATTTGTGAAGAACAAGGAAAATGAATAGTAAATCAGGGAAACTTACATTACATAGGGTTCACAAAATTCTTACTAAAGTATTTGTGACCCCTAAACATTGTGGCGTTCCCAAAGTTAATGTACCTTTTCAGATTCACACCTAATCCATTTTTTTATTTTTGGTGTATGTTATCTACTCATTATTTAAGGAAGTGAATATTCTATTGTCTTAAATTGCCCGCGCTTGTTAAATAACTTCGAAACATTTTAAACACCTAAACCTGCACTTAAATGATTGGGATATCAAGTGATTATTAATTTGCTTTGACAAAAGGATGGCACTTTAAAGAAGACAAAAGACAATAAATGAAAAAACAAGAAAAAAAAAACCCTCTCAGTTTAAGTTGATGAACTTCACCGTGTGGACCCCAACGCCTTGATAAATATATAAATATCAGCAACCATTCATCCATCCCCTAGACCATCATTCACTCACAAGTTCCAATTGCATGCTTAATTTTCAATAGATAGTAAGAAAGACCCTGAAAAAAATTCCGCCCATTTTGTTAAAAGGGATTCAATCTTAGTACTTCTTACAAAGATTTTTCTTCAAATGAGGCCTTCTTTTGTAGTCTTTATATTTCTTTTGTCTCTCTTCCTAACTAAGGCTCAAGGTAAGTACTATATTTTCATCAGCAGCTAGCACTTCATTTAGTCCTTCTTTTACATACATAGCAACTGGATTTCTAATGTCAGATATGTTTTTGTTTAGGGATTCGCTTGGAGAAAGGGTCTTTAGTAGCTCAGCAACATAAACAACATGTTAGTGATCATTACTTTGAAGTTTTATATATTCATGTCTCTATAAATGTCAATCTTCATTTATATTTCTTTCGGTGTTAATAGAAATTAAGATATTCATTTCTGATTGCAGGATGAAGAAATTAATTTATTCAAAAGAAATAATAGTGGTGATGAGGAAGCTATTCTTTGCAAAGATGAGCAATGCACAGGTACCTTGAAGAAAAGAGTCTCTAGAGTACTATCCAGAAAACAAAACAACCAGTTGCCCCGCGTTCATGAAGATTACTGTGGACCTAGACATCACACACCTAGCCACCATTAGTTTTACTATATCCCATAAATTCATTTCTCTTTGTTCCTCCTTATGATAATACAAAGCATTCTTTCGAACCTTACAAACGAGACCATGTAACTCTTGCTGCAAATTTGCACCCCAAAAGTCCTATAATGACATATAATTTTGTGGTTAACAAAGAAAAATGACTTATACAATATGTATTTTCTTGTTCTGGACTAGAGGAAAGGATCTATTTATAATTTTTTTTTTACATACTTACAAACTACATTATGTATGACGGGTAATACTCTACTCAATAGTGTATTACCGGTCAAACATAATGTAATTTGTAAATGAAAAATTTGTAAATATAACGCACTGCAATGTATTATTAAGTATTATGCAAGAAATTGTAGTACTATAACCTCCACCATACCATAATATTATTAATTAGTATCCTGGGTGTTCTTATGTTGCTGCAGGAAACATAAAGAATAGGAAACTTGTTACCGCATCATCTTCTACTACTACCCACCCATTTTCAAAGGTTGGTTTACAGATAAAAGAAAGTTAATGTTTGGATGTTAAATGAAACCTTGGGATTTCTTCATTTTCCTCTTTGTGATTTATATATACATATGCTCCATGGACAGAATATGAAGAATGGAGGGGAAGAAGAGGAAATAAAAGTAAATACATTGTCTACTTCCAAGCTTCCAGCGCTTTCTCAGGAGCACTATCCAGACCTAGTAGACATAGCTGAGATGGATTATTCTCCAGCTAGGAGAAAGACTCCTATTCACAACTGAGTCTTGGGATGATCAACTAGAAAAAACAGACAATTTCAGTTTTAACATGAATAAAATATAGGACAGCATTACAGAAATGCTGCAGTTTTTTCAGGCTTAAGAATGATTTGTACATCATATATTTTATCATCTATATATCCATTATAATATACTTTTAATAACATTTTTTTATGATTGGAATCATGAGTACTGTGTGTGTATTTTCTTAGCTTCTTAATCTAGTCTCTTTAGACTTTACTTGCTGATAATTTGACTAGAAAAAGTTAGAAGGAGCAAGAAAATGGAATGAGTTTTGTTTATGGGTTTACCATCTATCATTTAACATGACCACAAAAAATTTCCTACGCACACAATTTTTTGTAGGGCCCGCAGCAAAAAAAAAAAAAACTTCGGCACGCAAAACGAATCTCTATAACATAACACAATCATTTTTCCTATAACATAACTCTTATAAAACCATTCGTTTATTCACAAAAGTATGTCTTTCTTCCAACTCAAAATAAAACAACGGATCAAAAAGGACAAATAACTTTACCGCGGCTCGAAGTCTCGCATTGAAAAAATGGATCAATTATTCCAAAAATACCATTAGTCGCTAGGCATATATACTTAGGGTTTTCATTTTATCTTTTAACATAATACAACACAACAAATTTTCCTACACACAAAATATTTTGTAGGGCCTACACATTTAAAAAAAAAAAATGGAACGCAAAACGAATCTCTATAACATTACACAATCATTTTTCCTACAACATAATAAACATAAAACTCATATACTTATTCCTTATTTAAAATCTCTCCATAACCCAAATTCATATATACAACGCATATAGACTATGGATTAATGAATAATGAGACCAATATTTAGTTATTTGTGCAAGAGTTTTTTTCTTTATTTTATTTTTTTATATAATGCTGACAATAATGTTTGAATCTATATATAACCTTATATCAATGATCCAAATTCAACACTACTAACCCACTTCTAATAGATTAAAAAGAGTTTTTTGTTTTGTTTTAGTACACACTATTTTACCTTCCCCAGAGGTCTGGCTCCTCCACATTAATTGTAAGAACACGTGGGGGACCTCCTTGAAATTAATGAAGGGGATTTGTTGTTGTAGGTATGCAGTTTTAATTTGACTAAGGCCATGTTGCAGTGCTCTACACAACCAACTGGGGACAGCATGTTTCACATATTGATTCCATTGTTGTGAAGGGTCATTCTTGCATGAGGATTCACGTGTTATGTCATTCATGTGGACTGTTGTGGTCCATTTTGGAGCTGCGATTGTGTTCGACCACGACAAAAAGGAGATACATTAATTATATTACTGGTGATTGTTGCCTGTTGAGAGTAGGGACAATAATCCCTTCGACAAATTTATGCCGGTTGTGGAGACAAGGATGAGTTAGCGAGGGACAATCGCCCCCTCGAGTTCATTAAATATTTGTCTTAGACTTAAATAAAATCTAATATGAAGAAATTTTGGAGAGTTATCTAAATCTAACTACATATCAACCCACTATCATATTGTCCAGTCTTAGATTAAATTATGATTTCCTCGTCACTCTCACAAAATGGTTTGACTCCACCATTTAATTTTTTATGACACCATAATTTCAAGGCTAGTGATATACTTTTGCCTTCGGTGCATCAAATGGGTAGTGCCTAAACTACAAACTAGAAAGTCCTTTCCCTAATTGGATGTGCTACAATCATGGGGAGGGGCTCAATTTGTCACAATCAAATTCTTGCACCTAAAATGACTCTTATTGTATTATGTATATGACCAGTGGAGCTATCATTGAAATATAGAAACCTACTAATGTGCCATATTCGGAAAAGTCAACCGCTACAAGAGACTCGAGAGTCAAGACAAATAGACAATAATGTTTTGAGACCAATGTATTTTTATTTTATTTTATTCGGCTGTGTGCATGACAATCATTCTGTTCTCTGGCACTGTTTCCGAAAAGAAACAATTCTTTTCTATTTCTATGCCTTGGACCAGTTTCTGAGAAAAAATGTGTTTGATAACATGTTTTATTTTTATTCCGAGAATGAAAATTGTGTTTGATAACACAACAAAAAATAAAATAAGAAATTATTCCTATTAAGCATAAATTTTTTCGGATCATCAATTTACTTTTCATGTGGTGTGGTGGTGGTGGTGCCGGCGGCGGCGGCGGTAATAGTTGTGATGGTGGTGGTTGTAGTAGTGGCGCCGTGTGTAAGAACTAGCACTTTTAATTTAGGAAATTAAATTAATTAAATATGAGAAATATGAAATAATTCCATAATTGACCTTAATAATTATGAGAAGGCTTAAATAAATGTAGTAAGTGATTAAGAATGTTGAAAGTCACTTTTTTGACGAAAAAGTGCAGATATCGGTTCTGCTCCTCAGTATAAATGTGTACCGATGAAGTATCCCGGAAAATTATAATAAGTACACTAATATTCCTAGAATAATATATAGGACTAGTAAAATAAGTCTCAAATCAAAATAATGAGAACGGGTGCCAGAACTGATGCTGGCTATGTAAAAGCGCGTACGGGAAAAGTGATGCGAAGAATAAAATAAAAATATGAAAAATCTTAGAAAAATGAGTAGGTTCAGAATCCAAAGTTTGAGATTAAAATGTTAAGCGTAGCAATTAGCGCTAATACAGTGCTATTAAAGCTTAATGACCCTATATATATGATTGCACAAAACCCTAGGCCATAATATTAAGGCTACGTGAGACACTTTGGCTACTGATCAGCCTCCCCTCCTTTGTCACCTTCACCTTCTCTAAGAAAGCTCCCAAGTGACTACCTTTCTCCATCATTTCTTCATCAAAACACCATAGTTGGGTGTGGTTGAGACTTGTGTGGGAGGAGAGTCTTTGTGTTCTGCGTTTTGGTACTGTTTTGTGAGGTGTTGAGGGACTGAGTTTCTTGTGTTGGGTTGTGGGGTCATCTTCTTGGCATTGGGAGCTCCAAGAAGCCATTCTTGAGGAGAAATGACCTTGCTTGCTTGTCGTTTTCGTGCTCCGGTTGTAGCAGACCTTGTGGCTGTATTGAGAGCTCCAAGAGCATCTTCTTTCTCTGTTTTGGAGCTTGGGGTAAGTTGTTGAACCTTGATCATGAGTTTTAGTTGTTTAAAGTTGAGTTTTGACATGTTAATGAGTTAAATATGTAACCAACCTGAACATGGACCTAAAACTGAATAAACATGCATGCTTAGACGTCCTAATGGGTTAAATGTTGAACATTGGGAGTGATATCTCGCGAAATGCATAAGCTACATTCTATCGCGAAATATTCGGATATGATATCCGGATATTGATATCCGGATAAGGGGTCTAGTGATATCCAGATATGGTATCGGGATATGCATATCCGGATATGATATTGGATATGGATATCCGGATATGGCCCTAACATATATCAGGATATTCTGGGAATTTCGAGACAGTAGTTGTACTGTTCATACATAAGGCTAGTTTTTGTCTGTGGACCCATTATTGGTTAATGTGGACTTCTGTAATAACTAATCTAAGCCAGAATCAATGTGATTAAGGGCTTATGGCTTAGTGAGAAGCCTAAAGACATGAAATGTAATATGAAAGCGTTGTCTTTATGTTATATGCTTATAGATCATGATTGTTGATATGATTGTTGGTATAAACAGACTGTGAGAGTGCTGTTTGTGGACCTTGAGCTTGGTTGGACTCATATTGGGATAGTTAGCTTGCGAGGTAAGCTTTCGTGTCCTCGGTTTAGCCATTATTGGTTCCACCATGTCCCATGGGGGGATGGTTTATATGCATGATGTGTTTTCATGTATTGATATTTGAAATGTTGTTGAACCGTTATGTGAATGTCTTATGATATGCATGTGGTGTTCCATCTAGACGGGCTCTTGAGTATGTGAGAGACATACAATAGGGTGATTCTGTGGGTAGGTGCAAGTGGTGTCTTGCACTAAATGTAGGTAATAGCATATGTAAACCCTGCATTTCTTTGGCCAGTAGAATAGTTGACACACATGACATGATTATATGCTGCATTGCACGGATTTTGGAACTTATATTATTAAACTGTTTTTGAACTTATATTACACATGTAAGTGAGCTTGGGGTGGAAGATCCTTGAGGACCCCTTGTCTTACTGAGATTTCTTTTTAGAGATCTCACCCCACGTTTGGGGCACATTTTCAGGTTCAGGTAATGCGGGGGTCGTGACCTCTGGCGGCAGGAGGCCGGAGCTTAGTTGATTGATGTTTATCTGCTTATGCTGAAAATGCTTGGATGCTGGATGATGTGCCTCTGGCAAGTGTGATTTTTCTGTGATAAAATTGACAAGAATTGAGTCATAAGAGAGCGAATTAAATAAATATTTGCTAATTATATTGATTCTTTGAATGTCAATAATATTCACCTTTTAATTGTATTTTTACAGGAAAAATAAGTGAAGAATTATAAAAAAACCTGTTAATGCAATTTTCCACGGTTAAAGCACACTATGAGTTCCAAGCATGGCACGGGTCAACACCAAACTGGCGCAAAACCGCACCAGATTACGAACTTTGCAGCGAGGACATTAAAGTGGCGCTCCTCAGCGCAATAACAAAGAAGGTTGGCGCAAGCCGGCGCCCATTTACGAAGGAAATGGCGCAAGCTAGCGCCGTAAGTCAGTGCTCTGGCGCTAGCTAGCGCCTGAAAGGAAAAGGAGTTGGCGCTAGTTAGCGCCCATGAATAGTAAAGTTGGCGCTAACTAGCGCCCATGAATAGTAAAGTTGGCGCTAGTTAGCGCCCATGAATAGTAAAATTGGCGCTAACTAGCGCCATTTGTAGGGAAGAATGGCGCCACCCAGCGCCATGAGGAGTGGCGCAAACGTGCGCCAATTCGGCGCCAATCAGCGCCGGTTTGCGGGAACAGATCTCCGTGTTTTCTGAGGACATTTTTGGAAGGAGAAAAGAATATTATAAAAGTGACATTTGCTGATTTAGGTCAGCAGACTTTGCAGATCAGAAAAAAAAGAAAGAACACAGATACAGGGTTCAAGGACAGATCTGGAGATTGGAGGAGAAGAGCACTGGAGTTGTTCTTCGTTCTTCATCTACATTTAGTATTTCTTTATCTTTTGTTTTAATTTTATGTTGAATTTTAGATCAGCGATAAAGATGTTGATCGGCTAGATCTTTTTATTGTAGTCAGGGTCACGATCCATATGTGAACCCTTGACATGAAGGATTGATTTGTGATTTTTAATTTATATAATTATCTTTATCTTTACTCTGTGCGAATTTTATATTCCCTTTGTTAGAATTGATCAATCTGATAGTTGGGGATATTCTGAGGATCAAAACCCTAGATAGGAATATTGGGGTTTTGATCTCGAAAGGGGGTAAGATAACGATCTGTATGCGTGCTAGGAATAGACGTGTATATGATTGCAGATGCTTAAATTATCGCGCCCACTGCTTGATCCCATGAGAAACATTGCAAGGAATTGGGGTTTCTCATGGGATTAAAGGGTTAACCTTGCAAGGAATTGAGGGTTAACTATTAACTCTTTTTAGAGGATAATTTATCTGAGTGATTATATAAATGATTATTATAAATCAATCTGGAGTAAAAAGTGGGGATCATTTGGTGAATGAACCCTGGCTACAATGCTTTTCTCATATTTTTCTACAAATCAATTTTCAATTTTATTGTTTTATTTTTCAATCCAAAAACACAAAAACAAGTCTTTATTTTTAATTTCACTCAATTTGACAATATTTGTCACACAAACCCTATTTGAATTACTTCCGTTCTTTTAAGAGAAAGTTTAATTGATATTAGATTACAATCCCTGTGGAGACGAACTTTTCTTATCACTTTATTACTTGTGCGATCGGTATACTTGCCGGAGAGCATCAAGTTTTTGGCGCCGTTGCCGGGGATTGGCTTTCTTATATCATATAATCTTGATCTTTAAGATTGGATTTTGTGAATATTTTTATTTTATTTATTTTTATTTTTATTTGAATAAAAGAGAGTGCAGATATGGCTGGGAACAATGATGAAGTGGACAATCCACTCATGGATACAATCCTTACACCAGCATTCAACAGACCAAATTCAAGCATTGTTCATCCAGAAGTGGGGAACAACCATTGGGAGCTCAAGTCTGCCAATATTCAGTTGGTAGAGCGTGCTCAGTTTGGTGGAGAGGCTGATGAGGACCCTCACCGGTTCATTGACAGATTTCTGATGATCTGTGACTCCACTAAACACCCTCAAGTGTCCAATGATGCAGTCAGGCTGAGACTGTTTCCCTTTGCTCTTAAAGGGAAAGCCTTGAATTGGCTGGAAAGGCAACCAGCAAGAAGTATTCCATCATGGGAGAGTCTATCAAACAAATTCTTTGCTGAGTTCTTTTCCATGGAAAGATATAACCAGATGGTGAATGATATCACCAATTTCACTCAGGCTGAGGGTGAAACTATGTGTGCAGCCTGGAACCGCTTTAAAGATCTAATGAGGAGATGTCCTCATTACCCCATGACTAATGGTGATCAAGTCCGAATCTTTTTCAATGGGTGTAAACCTGAAGTTCGGATGGTGCTGAATGGTGCAGCAGGTGGTAGCATCAAATTCTTGAGAGCAAATCAAACTCTGGAGTTGATAGAAAGAATGGCTGCCAATGAAAATGAAGGTTTGACAGCCAAGCCTAAGAGAGGTATTCTACACCTGGATAACAATGATGCGGTTCTGGCTGAGAATAAATTGTTAGCACAACAGCTAGCAAATTTGACCTCAAGGCTGGACAAGATGCAATTTTCCACTACGCAAGTTGCATCTGTGGTTTGTGAATATTGCAAGGGTGAGCATGAATCCAATGAATGCTCATCTTTATTATCTTCTGACTCTCCTCAACAAGTGCAGGTGAATGGAGTATGGTATAAGCAAAGGTCTCCACCAAGAAACATTCCTAGGAATCAGAATTTCCCTTCTGGAAATAACAATTTTCAGAGGAGAACTCAAGACATAGGACTGGATTACAATTCCAACAACTACTTGCAGCCTCCACCAGTCCAAGCTAAGGAGCCTTCTGAATTGGAAAGGTTAGTTGGACAAATGGCCCAACACTCCAATGCCTTCATGGAAGAGACTAGGGCCACCACTAAAAACATGAATGCTTCTATCAGGAATTTAGAGAATCAAGTTGGCCAGCTGGCTAAGCAAGTTGCTGATAAAAATCCAGGCACTTCCTCTAGTAACACATTTAAGAATTCCAAGGAGGATTGTATGTTTATCACAACTAGAAGTGGTAAGGTGGTAGGAGCTCCAGAAAAGCTTAAGGTGGTGGAGGAGCCAGAAAAAGAGGAGATTCCTTCTGATGTACAGACACCTGTTCAGAAAGGTGAAGAAAAAGAGCCTCCTATTGTTGCTGAAAAGAAGAAGTTTGAGCTGAGTCCTGAATATGTGCGAGCCATGGCACCTTATCCTGGCAGATTCAATAAGGATGCTCAAAAGCAACAATATGGCAGATTTCTTGATATTTTCAAGAAATTACATATAAATATTCCTTTTGCTGAAGCCTTGGCTAGCATGCCCAATTATGCCAAGTTTATGAAGGACCTCTTGTCAAGGAAGCACAAGTTGCAGGAATGCCAAACGGTGACACTCACTAAAGAGTGTAGTGCTATAATTACAAAGAAGTTCCCGCCTAAGCGTCATGATCCAGGGAGCTTCAATATTCCTATTGAAATTGGGAACACCAAATTTGGTAGAGCCTTGTGTGATCTTTGGGCAAGTATAAATTTAATGCCCTTGTCTGTTTGTAAATCTTTGGGGATAACTGATTTGAAACCCACTTTGGCATCTCTTCAACTTGCTGATAAGTCTGTAAGAAAGCCTAGTGGAATAATAGAAGATGTTCTTGTGAAGGTAGACAAGTTCATCTTCCCTGCTGATTTTGTAGTGTTGGATATGGAAGGAGGAGCTGAAATGCCACTTTTGCTGGGTAGACCTTTCTTAGCTACATCTCGTGCACTGATTGATGTGGAAAGCGGGAAGCTAGAGCTAAGAATGAATGATGAAACCGTTACTATCCATGTCTTTGATTCTTTAAAACAGTCTTCTCACAAAGACGATTGTTTTAATCTTGAAGTTGTAACGGAAGAACAAGATGTAGCGGTTGAACTTCCTCAAAATTTAAAAGATGATGCCAAAGAAAATGGAAACCCAAAAGTGGAAGTGAAAGATCTTCCTAAAAATTTAAATGATGATGTCAAAGAGGTGAGAACGCTTCAAGAGAGGCATACTCCTACAAAGAAGAAGGCAAGAAGAAAGGAAGGGGTAAAATTCTTTGATACAAGTTGGAAGAGACACCGAGAGCTGAAGTTTGACAAGAGACACCGAGACTCTATCTCTCGGAAAAATCAAAGTTTCAAAGAATTCTTAACATGGATCCATGGTTTGGATCAAATCTGGGAATGGTGGTCCCATACACCAAGGCAACCAGTACCACCAGACCCTTCATTTGCTGAGTCATCCCACACTGGTGAGGGGGATGACATGGAGGGCTGATCTTATCTCCTTGCTGATGGAGATCTTGTATATTAGTTTATTTTTCTGTTTCGTATTTTTAAGTTATTTTGTGTTGGTATATTTTTCTCTGATGTTTTAATGTGTGCATTATAGTTTCTTCTATATGCCACTATTTGTTCTATTGTGCAGGATTTTCTTCCTTCTTGGGGTTTAATTATTGCTGAGGACAGCAATGCTCTAAATCTGGGAATGGTTGGCTTGCACCTTAGAACTGCAATTCTTCTATCAGGGGAGATATTCTAACTCTTTTAATTTTCTTAGTTATTTTGTGTGCTATAAAAAAAAAAAGAAGAAAATGTGTTATCCCAGGTTTAAATGTGCTCATCTTGTTAATGTACATGATTGAATTTTAAGAAATATATTGTATGACTTTCTGGCATAACATTGCATAGGCATAATTGGATTGCATGATTGCTCGTTTGTCTGAGTTAAGATTGTGAATTCTGATAATGTCTGAAGTCAATTTTCTTGAGTCTGCATTGATACCATAGCTGTGAGGTTTTGAGCCTAAACACTGAAACTTTTGTTGAGAGGCCTCACTGTTGTAATACTCTAGAACTTGATTTGTTTCTCTGTGATGCATGCATTAATTGATATGATAAAGGCATTTTGTTCTTATTTGCTATTGGCAAAAAATAACCCACCTGTATGAGATTTTCCCTTGCTAGCCCTTTGAGCCTGAACTTAATTCTTGATAAATGACCTGTGGCCTGATTGATGGCTTAGCCTATATCCATTTTTTGTGACTTACCTTGATTGAGATTGAATCATTGAATGTGTTGAAAATAAAATAAAGAAATTGAGGTGAGTTCCACAATGGTCAAGTAATTAAGGGATGAAAAAAAAAAGTCATCTATGCCCTTAAAAAAAAAAAGAGAAAGGGCAAAATGAAAAAGAAAAAGGGTGAAGTGAAAAGCAAGAAAAAGGAAAAAATA
>JAVKPL010016233.1:0-14012 GCA_032173675.1 Gastrolobium villosum | reverse complement strand
CCTCTCCATTCTTCTTCTCCCCTTTTTCCCCTCTTCATTTCCTCTTCATCATATCCCTCTCCCCTCACTCTGTGGTACATTCACTTCTTGAAAATGGCAGGAGACAAGGTAAGAGTGCATTATTTTATTTTGTTCAAGTTGCCATGTTATTGTTGCTGCTATGATGTTGGATGAGTGCATGGTCCATATTTGATAGAATAGTTAAGCCACGAATTTTCATCTCTCTGCACAATGTATGCTAGGATGCACTAGATGCTTGTCCTCATATGTGAAAACGAATAAAATGCATGCTCCAGAATTATATGTATGTTAGTGTTGCCAAAATGCATGCTCCAGTTTCTGCCAATTTCATTGTTCATATTCATACCATGATGATCATTACTGGCATGGCAGTTTGCATGATTAATGGTATGTACGATAATGGCATGTTGGGGCACTATGGTTTGCATAATATAAATCTGGGAATTGTCATTGCATTACTGATATTCTGGTGTCCATTTTGGTATGCTATCCGTGGTGGAACTTTTCTGAGTGCAGGAAAAAAAGGCCGCTAAAAAAACCCCAGGTACAGCTGGCACCAAAAGGCAAAGAGCCCCTGCTCTGATTGATTTTGACGCCCACCGGTTTCTATCTCCAGCAAACCAAGACCGGTACCACAACTGGTTTCTGAAAAAGAAGATTATACCAGAACGAAGAATCAGCAGTTTTCTGGCGGATGACTGTCCAGTCGTCCTGACAATTGAAAGAAGGAAATGGCAAAAATTGATCCAACTTCCACAGCTAAGCTGCAGCACCATATTGAGAGAGTTCTGTGCCAATGCTGATAAGGACACAGTAGACCGGACAAGAAAGACCTGGGTCAGGGGAAAGGAAGTTTCTTTTACCGCTTTCCAGATTGAGAGGTTGCTGAACACCTCATGGGAAGCAACCCAATCCTGTTTTTTCACTGATACCTTTCAGAGGATGCAGCCGGTTGACGGTTTGTATAGAGAAGAAATGCCGGCTTTGGCTACCACAATCCGGGAAGGAATCGCCCAACCCCGAGCTGCATGGAAGCCCAAGCAAGGCCAGCCAGCCGTGCCAGAAAAATTGGATAGGCTTGATCTCAATGAAGAGGCAATCTTCTGGCACTCATTCATCAACTCAACCATCATGGCTTCAACAAATCTCAGTGATGTTAATGTCGAAAGGGCAGTCCTGCTGTATACTCTGCTGGGAAATCACAACCTCCATATTGGGGCTATTCTGTCTGATAGGATAGCTCACATGATTACTCATGGTCGGTTGGATTTTAGTCTGGCTCATTGCTCACTCATTGAGCAGCTATGCATCAGGGCAGGGGTAGAGATCCCAGATGATGAGCCCAGGGATGTCAAGCCCAAAGCAGAACTAACACAGCGTGTGTATAATGAAATGCAGAAGGAGTCCCGTCGACAAGCAATCTGGAAAGCATCTGGCGGTGCTGTTCCACCACCTGCCCCAGTATCCGCACCATCCACATCTACTGATTCTGAGATGCTCCAACAGTTGCTGGTTCAGAACAATTATATGATGAGCATGTTGGAGCGACTATGCCTGGATAGGGGAATTGACACGGCTGGATTAATGGGTCAAGTTCCCCCTGCTGCACAAGCAGGCCCATCTATGCCTTCCAACACTGAAGATGATGACATTCTGGGCGATTTTGCAGATGATGAATTTATGGATGGCTTTTGATCTTGTTCCTCCATTTCCATTTACTGCATTTTGTTTTAAATTTCTTGGAACAATTTAGTTTTATATTTTGTTTTTAAGTTCGAACAAAGTTAAGGTTGATGGCACTTTATATTGGGTTCTAAATTCTTGCATATTATGCTTTGGATATTAACAACTGTGTGTGTGCTATATCTGGCAGCTTAAGCTATGTCTTGGATTAGTTTGTTGCTGAGGACAGCAACATTCAAATCTGGGAATTATGGCATACATGCTGCATGCAAGATTGCAAGATTGATGAATATGGTGGAACCACACCATGAAAAAAAAAAAAAAGGGAGCCTTGTATTGAAAAGGAAAATCTCAGGTTCAGTTATGTTTGATTAAATTCTGGATATACAAATTGCTAGCATGATATTGTATAGCCAAATTTTGTCAACTAGTATGTCTGAATTGCTGAGCTTGAATGGTTAATAAATGCCTAAATGATTAGTTTGGAAATCTAGTTTAACATCATAGCTAGTAAGTTTTTGGGCCCAAACACTGAATTTATTTTGAGAGATATCACTATGATAGCATTCTAGAATTTGCTTTGTTTCTCTGAAATACATGCATAGATTGAAATGATGAAGGCAGATTTTCTTTTGTAGCCACGGCCAAATAAATCACCTATGTGAATTTTTCCAATCTTACCTGAACCTTTTTGTTCATAAACCCCTGTTGAGTAGACATATTCTTACCTTACAAAGAGGTTGAATCCCTGATGTGTAGGAAAGAAATGAAGGTGAGCTCCACAGAGATCAAGATAAAGAAGGTGACTGAATTAAAAAGGAAAAGAAAAAGGTGAATAAAAGGAAATATGGCAGAAGGAATTCCCGAAATTCTGTGGGAACATTAGTGGAGCAAAACAAATGAGTTGAATGTGTTAAATGAAAAACTACCAAATTTTCAATCTCATGGTTACTTGAGCTACTATCGAGAAAAAAATTTTCCACCCTTTAGCCTAGCCAAGTTACAACCTGTGATGTCCTTTTGATCAATTTTGCATGTATTAATGTTCCTCATCTTTAGGTACTTGAGAATATGAGCAAGTTTTATGATAATGTTGTTACAGTGATAGCTGGAGTGATTGTCATTCCCCCAAACACTTGAGTATTGAGTGTTAATTGATTATCTGGGTGAGGGATGTGCAAATTAGATTCTAATCTTTTCATGAAAGGCATTATTAATTCTTCACATTGATTCAAGCATACTTAGTAAGATGATCTGTTGGCTGTACAGTGTTATGTTGGATTAATCTGTTTCCTGGATTTAGTCTTATACATTGCTAGGGACAGCAAAGTTCAAATCTGGGAATTATTTGATATGCGGTCAGCATATAGGAAATTACAAGGCAAAAGAGGAAGAAAATGACTTGATCAATGCAAGAAAAGCAGGGAAAAAGAGTAAAAATATCCAAAGTCTGAATATCAAAGAAGATGAACAAAAGGAGGCAAAAACATGTCAAAAAGACCTAGGTTCCCACGCTCTCAGCGCGGGAGTGGCGCTGAGAGCGCGAGAAGGCCAAAATGGACAGAAGGAACCGCGCTCACAGCGCGGGGATGGCGCTGTGAGCGCGGGAAGCAAAAAAATGGCAGTAACTCCCACGCTCAGAGCACGGGAGTGGCGCTCTGAGCGTGGGAGGCGCGAGAATGAGAAAATTCAAAAATGCAACTTAGGTCAGAATCCCTCTTATAAAAGGAGACTCAACCTCTGAAGATCTACATCTCAGAACACACATCACAAGACCTAGAGGAGGCGTTCTTCGTGTTCATCACTCTGTTCTTGTATTCTTCTTTATTTTCTTTTTCTAGTTTATGTTGAAATCAGATCAGCAATCATGATGTTGATTGGCTAGATCTATTTCTGTAGTCAGGGGCATGATCCCTTTGTAAACAATTGCTACAAGGATTGATCCATTTTATGTATTGAATTAATGTATTTCATCTTTTATCTTGAGCGTATTGATATTATTTCTATTAGATCTGATCAACCTAATAGGGAATAATATTCTGGGGATCAGGATTCACAATAGGGATGTTGGAATGCTTGATCCTGAAAGGAGATAAAGATGACTCTCTATGCATGTTCTAGGGATAGACTTGTATGGATTGCAGTCGTGGGATTTATCTACATAATGCTTATTTTCAGGCGGAACTACTAAGGGATTAGGGTTCCAATTGAAGTAAAGGGTTAGATCGCCAAGGGATTGGGATCTAACTAATTATTTCTAAAAGATGATAATTTGTCTGAGTTGTTAATGTCAATAGGTTTTATGAATCAATCCGAAGTAAAATTGAGAGCAATCGGTGAATGTACCCTGGCTACAGTCTTTTTCATCACTTTTTCTACAAAAACATTTCTTCATCTATTTTAAGTTTTTTCCAGAAAAATACAAAAACAATTCTTTTACTTTTATTGTCATTTAATTTAATTTACAATTCTTTGTCAACAATTAATCGATCTATCTAAATTAAGAGGACTGGTTATAGTAGTAATTGTTTACCAATCCCTGTGGAGACGATACTTTCTTATCACTTTATTACTTGGAACGATCGGTGCACTTGCCGAGATCGCAACAACACCTTCCAATCGTCGTATCACTCCTAGGTATGCTTTGACTTCTGCATCTCAAGCTTCTAGTTCTGCTGATACTACTCCCTTGGCTCTACCTGCACCACATGTGTTTCCTGTTAAGAAGCTGCCTCCTGAGGAGATGAAGAAGAAATGGGAGTTGGGAATTTGTTTCACTTGTGATGAGAAGTGGTCATTGGGCCACAAATGTAAATCCAAGGTGTTGTTGTTGTTGGGTGAGACACAGGATACTGGTGTCGATAATGATGAGGACATTGTGTGGAAAACTCAGGATGGCCAATAGTCTTTACATGAGGCTGTTTTAAATGCCTTGTCCATGAATTCTGTATCCAAGTTGTTGCAGTTTGCAGCCGTTATAGGTGGTAAGGAGGTGCAGGTGATGGTGGATTCTGGGAGTTCCCACAATTTTGTGCAGAAGCAATTGGCTATGCAGTTAGGCCTTTCTTTTTCCCATTCCAGGAGTATGAAGGTGATTTTGGGCAATGGTGATTTCATGCTGTGTAATACTAAATGCTTGGCAGTTGCTTTGACCATTCAAGGATTTTCGTTTTGTGTAGATCTTTAGGTCTTGGAATTGAGTGAGTTGCAGTTAATTTTGGGCATGCCTTGGCTTGAATCTTTGGGTAAGGTGACGCATGATTATGTTAACCTTTCCATGGAATTTGTTGCCAATAACAAGAAAGTGGTATTATCGGTTGGTTCCATGCATCATCCCTCTCGTGCCACTTGTTTTGCGTTCTCATCGACATCTTTACCACCAACTCAGATTCCAGCTGATCTCCTAGCCTTAGAATCTTCGCTTTCTGATGAGATTTGGAAGGTCTTGCAGAAGTTTCATAATGTCTTTGCCTTTCCACAAATGTTACCACCAATTCGTGGCATTGATCATTCTATTCATTTGTTTGAAGATTCAAAACCTATTTCAGTGAAACCTTATCGGTATCCCCATTTCTAGAAGGCTGAGATTGAACGCCAGGTTCAAGATCTCTTAACCGCGGGCTACATACAACCGAGTAAGAGTCCTTATTCTTCTCTGGTCTTATTGGTTAAGAAGAATGATGGGTCGTGGCGCATGTGCATTGACTATAGAGCACTTAATTCAGTCACGGTTCGAGATTGTTTTCCAATACCCACCATTGACGAGTTGCTTGATGAACTTTGTCATGCGGCTGTGTTTTCCAAGCCTGACCTTCGTGCGGGTTATCACCAAATCCGTGTGCATGGGCCAGACATATTTAAGACGGCATTTCGCACCCATGATGGTCATTATGAGTTTGTAGTAATGCCATTTGGGTTGACGAACGCTCCGTCGACGTTTCAATCGGCCATGAACAACATTTTTCGCCCTTTTCTCCGCAAGTTTATCATTGTCTTTTTTGATGACATTCTTGTTTTTAGTAGATCCATTTATGATCATGTGGAGCACTTGGAGTTAACGTTGTCTTGTTTACAGCAACACCAGTTCTATGTCAAGCTTAGTAAGTGTTCTTTTGCTGCAGGTGTCCAAGCTGATAAGAAGAAGGTCGTCGCTATGCTGCAATGGCCTCAGCCCACATCTGTGAAAGGGCTGCGAGCTTTCCTTGGCCTTACTGGCTACTATCGGCGATTTGTCCGCGGTTATGCTACAATTGCGGCACCCTTAACCAGTCTATTGAGTGCGGATAAGTTTACGTGGTCTGAGTCAGCACAGGTAGCTTTCTCCTCCCTTAAAGAAGCCATGTCGTCCACACCCATCCTCACCTTGCCGGATTTTTCATTGCCATTTGTGGTCGAATCCGATGCTTCGTCTACGGGTATTGGTGCCGTTTTACTTCAACATGGCAAACCGATTTCTTATTTTAGCGGGAAATTGGGCCCTCGTATGGCTGCTGCCAGCACGTATGTCCGCGAGCTCTATGCAGTTGTTGAGGCTGTGAAGAAATGGAGACCGTATTTACTAGGATCCCATTTTGTAATTCGTACTGATCATCAAAGCATTCGGGAGATACTTTCTCAGACCATCCAAACCCCTGAACAGCATAAATATGTTTCTAAGCTCATGGGGTATTTGTTCACTGTGGAATATAAGCCTGGTTCTTCTAATGTGGTAGCTGATGGTTTGTCACACCAGCATGAACCGGATGTGGTAGCTTCTTGCTTGGCGGCATTATCTGAGCCTTCTTTTGATATGTTAGACCAGATTAAGGAGGAAAATGGACGTTTTTCTAAGTTGCGCCAGCTTCATAACCGGCTTGCCCAAGGACAGCAGGTTAATTCTTAGATATCTTGTAAGGATGGTATTTTGTTTCATGGCAAGCGTTTTCTGTTGAGCTCTAATTCTGCTCTTAAACCGGTATTACTCCATGAGGCCCATTGATCGTTGGTTGGGGGCCATGCTGGTTATTTACGTACTCTGCTTCGTTTATCGGCCACCTTCTTTTGGCATGATATGAAGACTGATGTGCGTACTTTTGTGAGGAATTGTGCTATTTGTCAAGCTATTAAGCCTGTGAACACCGCTCCAGCAGGCTTGTTGCAGCCATTACCGATTCCTGAAGGGGCCTTTGAGGATTTGTCTCTTGATTTCATTGTTGGCTTGCCTGTGTCCCGTGGTTCTTCGGTCATTTTGGTGGTGGTGGATAGACTCACCAAATTTGCACATTTTGGTGCTCTCCCTACTCGGTTTACAGCTGTCATGGCTGCCCAGTTGTTTGTGGATATGGTTGTTAAACTCCATGGTTTTCCTCGGTCCCTTGTTTCTGATCGGGATAGCATATTTTTGAGTCGCTTCTGGCAACATATGTTTGCTCTAAGTGGTACTAAGCTGAAAATGAGCTCTGCCTATCACCCACAAACGGATGGGCATACGGAAGTGTCCAATCGCTACCTGGAGCAGTATTTACGTGCTTACTGTCATCAAAAGGACACCATTTGGTCACAGTTGCTATCTTGGGCTGAATTGCATTATAATACGACTGTTCATTCTTCCATCGGGATGTCTCCATTCCAAGCTTTGTATGGTAAGCTTCCTCCTTCGTTGCCTTTTTATCCTCGTGGGTTGGCTCCGGTCGTAGCTTTAGATGCGGCCTTATCGGAGCGGAATGAGTTGTTGACGGCCTTGACGAGGAGTTTACATCGGGCTCAGCAACGTATGAAGCTTTTAGCTAATAAACGACGTGTGGATAGAAGCTTTCAGGTTGGGGACTTAGTTTTACTCAAGCTTCAACCCTGTCGACAGGTATCAGTGGTTCGTCGCTCTAACCATAAATTGGCCAAGCGGTTCTTTGGTCCATTTCCGGTTGCTGCCGTCCTTAGTCCAGTTGCATATCGGTTGGAGTTGCCCTTGGGTTGTAAGATTCATCCATCATTCCATGTATCTGTTTTGAAGAAGTTTCATGGGTCTGATGTTCCGGCTTCTGTTGATTTGCCTGTGGACAGTGTGGAGAATAGACCTGTCCAGGAGCCACTTGCTGTTTTGTACTCTCGTTGGGTGGGGCGGCATCGTCGTCAGAAGCAGCTGTTAATCCAATGGTCTCATTCTTACCTTGAGGACGCATATTGGGAATTTGAGTGTGATCTTCGGAAAGCTTATCCGTCTTTTGACCTTGCGGACAAGGTGCTTCTTAATGGGGTGGGCAGTGATGCAGCATTGACGGGTAAACACACAAAGAGGTGCACACGGTCCAGTTCGGGTCATCAAGTGAAGCCTCCTTTATGGATGAAAGACTTTGTATGAGCAAGGGCAGTAGACCTTGTATGTGGAAGGGTAGTTGCGTCATATTAGGAGGGTTGTTAGGCAGTTAGTAGCATATTAATCGTATGAGGGTATACTTGTAATAACCATTGTCATTGTATAAGTAGGGGGACTGTATTCTTCCGTTTTTCATACAAGAATAATAATAGAAACGTCTTTTGTTCAACCTTTCCTCTCTGTTCACGCATCATATTATCTTTTATTATGCCTATTATATTAGTTAATTGACTGAAACTTTCAAACAATAAACTAGCAAAAAAAGTTAAACAGCTCAAGGAAATAAATAATTTTGTCCGATGAAATTTTATCCGATAAAACTTCTGTCATAATTCTTTACAAAAAAAAATTTTGTCAAATATTTTTCATCGAAATTTTTTTACATAAATTTGTTCCATTGAAAATTATGATAGAAGTGCTTTCTGTTGAAAAAATTTCTGAAAATATTTTTTGTCGAAAATTTTCGATGAAAATATGTTTCATCAAAAATTTCAACGTAAATTTTTTCCGTCAAAATGTATGATAAAAATATTTTTGTCGAAAACTTTTGACGAAATTTAAATTCTGTAAAGAATTTCAACGAATTTTTTTTCCGTTAAAATTTTTTAAGGAAACATTCTTCGTCGAAAATTTCGACGAATATGTTTTTTGTCAAATATTTTAACGAAATTTAGATTCCATAAAGAATTTTGACACAATATTTTTCATCACAAATTTTTACGGAAATATTTTTTGTCGAAAATTTTCGCAGGAAATGTGTTCTGTTGAAGATTTTGGTGAAAATATTTTCCGTAAAAAAGTTTGACAGAAATATTTTCTAGCAAAATTTTTTACGTAATTGTTTTCTGTCAAAAAAATTTGATTGAAATATTTTTCCTTGAAAAGTTTGATGGAAATATTTCCGTGGAAAGTTTCAACGTAATTTAGATTCTATCAAGAATTTTGACTGAATTTATTTCCGAAAAAAAATTATGTCAGTTATTTTGGCTAATTCTTGTTTCGTCTCTATTTTCAACTCTCAAACAAAGCTTTAGTAACATAAATCTTGATAGAACGAAGAGCAGTTTTTTTTTATAATTTTAAAATAATTCAATTGTTCTTCTACCAATCACTCTCAAAATAACGTGAAATAATTTCTATAAGAATCATTTCGTCTGGAGAGTTCCAAAACAATGAATATTCTTACAAGAAATAGTTGGTCAACTACTTATAAAAATAGCATAATTCATCAAAAAATAATTTTGAATTGTCAAGAAAACCAGTTTTGATCTTGATAACCGGTTTATGGTTACTGATTTTAAATCAAAACCGGTTATAAACCATAAACCGGTTTTGGAACCGGTTTAGAAGATTGAAAATCGATTTTAAAAGAAAAAAAATCGGTTTGGTTTGAAAACCAAACCATTTAAAATCGGCTCGGTTGATTTTTGTTAAAACTGATTATGAAGTGCTACTAACCATTAACCATCTAACTATTTAGAAATATAATCCTTGACCCTGAAGGGAAGTGACTTAGCTCTCTTGGACTTCACAAAGTATCACCCTCTCTCCCTCTCTTAACTTCCAAAATTGCTTCATTCATACAATCAAAAACACAAACTTTCTCACATCAACAACAAACCCAAAACCCACAAAACATCAGAAACTCTTAAAAATGGAGAAATTGTCTCGCCTAGTTGATAATGAAGACATATTCTCAAGGAAGTCGCCCATTTGGGTCAACGGCCCCATCATTGTAGGGGCAGGTCCATCAGGGCTAGCCACAGCAGCATGCCTCAGAGAACAAGGGGTACCCTTCATGGTTCTCGAAAGATCAGATTGCATAGCCTCACTATGGCAAAAGCGAACCTATGATAGGTTAAAGCTTAACATTCCAAAGCAATTTTGCCAACTACCTAAGCTTCCATTCCCCCAAGACTTCCCTGAATACCCAACAAAGAAACAATTCATACAATACCTCGAATCCTATGCAAGCCATTTCGAGATCAACCCACGATTCAATGAGTGTGTTCAATCTGCTAGGTACGATGAGACAAGTGGGTTTTGGAGGGTCAAGACCGTTGCCACAAGTGGCTCCAACAGCACCGAGCTTGAGTACATTTGCAAGTGGCTCGTGGTGGCCACTGGTAAAAGTGCTGAGTGCGTGATACCTGATATTGAAGGATTGAGTGAATTCAAAGGTGATAATATAATCCATGCTTGTGACTACAAGTCAGGGGAATATTTCAGGGGAAAGAAAGTGTTTGTTGTTGGTTGTGGTAATTCTGGCATGGAACTCTCACTTGATCTTTGTCACCACAATGCATTACCTTCAATGGTTGTTCGTAGCTCGGTAAGTGTTAAAATGGTGTTTGTTTCTGTTTTCAAACATTGAAAAAAAAGAGAAAAAAGGAAAAATTGAACATGGAGTTTAACTGGGGTGGTTATTTATTTATTTAAATTTTATTTTTTTTGGGCTAAACAGGTTCATGTGTTGCCTAAAGAGATTTTTGGGAAGTCAACGTTTGAATTGTCGGTTTTGATGATGAAATGGTTACCCATTTGGCTCGTTGACAAGCTCTTATTGATCTTTGCATGGTTAGTTCTGGGTAACGTAGAGAAGTTGGGGCTCAAAAGGCCATTAGAGGGTCCATTGAAGCTTTGGAACACTAAGGGGAAAACCCCTTTTTTGGACACTGGTACTTTAGAGAAAATTAGATACGGTGATATAAAAGTTGTTCCAGGAATTAAGAGGTTCGTAAATGGCTATGTTGAACTTGTTAATGGTGAAAAACATGACGTTGATGCAGTGGTTCTTGCAACCGGTTACCGCAGCAATGTCCCTTCTTGGCTCCTGGTGAGAAAATGTCCTATCCTTCCTCCTAAGATTTATTTTTTGCCTTTTTTCGGTGACAGTAAAATTGTATTTTGGATGGAGAAAGGAACTAACGTTATTTTGGTTTATGTTATGTTTAGGAAGATGAATTCTTCTCTAAGAATGGGTTCCCAAAGTCACCATTCCCTAATGGTTGGAAAGGAAATTCTGGGCTTTATGCTGGTGGATTTTCATGGAGAGGGCTCTCTGGTGCTTCATATGATGCTATGAAAATCGCTCAAGATATTGGCCAAGTTTGGAAAAAAGACACTGAGCAAAAGAAACAACGCACCACTGCTTGCCATAGACGTCGCATTTCCCAGTTCTAAGTTTTTAGTTTAGTTTTTTTTTGTTTTTTTGTTTTTGGGCCTTTCTTCTAACAACCAAGGATGACGAGGCTTTGTACTATTTCTTTTCCTATATTCACACAGTTTATGTATGTATCATACTTCAATTTTCAAGATTTAAAGGCAATTTGTGAATTTGGTTTTTTTTTTTTTTTTTTTTCTTGATTTCCCTTTCTTTATGTTGGTGATTAGTAGTGAAAGTTTTTTTGTTTCATTGTCATATATAGTTTGCAATGACCTATATACGGTTACGTGCTTGTGCCCAAATTTGGAATAAATCTTTGGTGTTATTGCTACACCAAAGATTCAGTACATTCTATAAATAAAAATGTTACATGTCAGCTAAAGTTATCTTTTCTCTGCCATATTTTTTCTCTCTCCTCTAAAGTGTAATATTTTTATTGGTAGGATACACTGAATCTTAATGCAGTATCACCAAATATTTATTCCCAAATTTGAGTTCCAGCTAGCATTTTATTGGTCAAAGATGGAAATCCCAAAACTTAATGAAGAGAAAAGGAAGAAAGGTCACTGACAGTTTTCCATTTTTAGGCTTCCTCGAGCCTTGTGCGAGTCCTCTTGTGCGAATGAATTTTTAGTGAAACCGTTGCCTTGAAGATTCATTGCAACTCACCAAGAAGAAAAAAAATTTCATAACAATTGATGATGTGATATTTTTTATCCGGGCGTCACGTAATAAAAAATTGCATTGAATCTTGAGTGCATCAGTTGCATTTAGGGATGTTCGCGATCTGAATTAAATCGATTTTGAAGAAAAGTTATTTGATTCGATCTCTTCAACTTGATCATTTAATCATTCATTCAGTTTGAATTTTTTTGTAATCCAATCCAATTTTATTTGGTTTGAATTGGATTGATTTTTAATTTTTTAAAAAACATAAAATTTCAGCCCTACTAATCACTATTTATATCAAAATAAAGTCGTACAAAGTTACAAACATTAATGAAAAATTCAAGTATTCAAACTAAAATAAGTCTTAAAACTCATGAAGAGTAAAAAAAAAAATATTAATAGCCAATAAAAAATTAAGACAAATAGTTTGCTATCAATAACATCCAAGATTTGAAGTCTACAAAACAACAAGATTTCAAGTCACTATCTTTCAAGAATAATAAATATATAACATGTTGTATCGATTTTTATAAACCAAAGCGAAAACAGATTCAATCCAATTAAAATATGCATTTTTTTTCAATTTTTGGTTTTTTAATTTTTTGATTCGATCATTATAGTTTTGATCGTTGATGAACACCTCTAGTTGCAATAAAGATTTATTCTTCTTGTCCGTATATTTTGCAAGCATACTTCTAGGTCTTTCCCTTTTTCTGTTATTGCACGTCTCCTCCCAAATACACTAGCTTAAAAAAAAAAAAGAACTAATTCATTAGATTTATTCTAATGATAAGAGATTTTGATAGGTTCTATTAATTATGTATTCAATTCTCATCCAATTAAAGGAAAAGCCAAAAGCATCAGCAAGTGGTTGTGTCCTCCAATATCAAAACGATAAATAAAAATAAATGGGGTATCTAAAGAGTATGGAAAAGTTGTCGTGAAGAATATTTCAAAGACCAAGACTTTATGTACTAAAAAAAAAAAAGACCAAGACATTTCTTGTCACACTGCTGGATTAAACAAAGAACTAAGAAAGTTGAAAATAATTCTCGCAGTATGCATACCATAGAAAAACATTTCATTTTAGACTCATTAATCATTTCCACGATTCAAATTTATAATACAGAAAAGCACCAAAACATCATGCTTGAAGTAATTGCTGAAAATGCTATATAATATATTGAGAATTTGTACATCGAGAATGCTTTCTTTTTTCTTTTTCTGTTTTGGTTACTATACATTGAGAATCCTTCCTTGACTTGATTTTCACCACTCAAACTATACTTTTTATTGCCTTTGTATCTCTTGCACAATTACAATATTACAAGTGGAAGATAAATTGATACAGAAACTTTTTTTTGTCACTTGGGACTTGTACCGTTGGAATCTATAAGCTCACTATGTTCCCTTATAGGGTGTATGATCACTGTATGGGCGATATTTATGGCTTTGGTAAAGACCAGGCCACGAGATATTATCCCAAATATAAGCAGATAATCAGTACAAATATAAAGCTGTAAGAGAATTCAAGTAATAGGCTAAATAACGATACATAACATGCTTTTAGTTGTGCCCCTGGGGGCTATTTATAGGGATCATGGTGTGGATAGATCAGGGAGAGTGGTCAACTCTCCTTGGGATACACTCATATGATAGCAGTGTTGGGCGGTTTAGGCACTGACGTTGTGGCAGCGCTGCGTCCCCTGCTACTGGTGATGTCAGTGTTGGGCAAAGGGAGAGTTTCCCTTTGTGATACCTGCGGCGATTGCATTTGGTGGTTAATGTCCCAAGGTAAGACGTTTTGGTGTATCTCTCGGGTGTGCTGCACCCTCGGTGGATGCGAAGGTCCACGTCAGCCCTTAGGGCTAATGTGAAACTGGAAGGGGTTTAAGCCAAAGAAGTTGGGCTGCTGGAGCGGTTGGCCTGTTAAGGCGGTTGGGGCCTACTGGGGCGATTGGGCCCTCCAGAACAAGACTAGTTATTTAGTAGCTAGAGTGTGACTTGTCACTTGTTATACTAACCTTATATTGAAGATTAAACCAAACATCCTTAAATATGAGACAGTATATATGTAAATGCAACAAAAACATGGTCTCATGGCATGTTGGGTAGACAACA